>MU179323.1:273757-313339 GCA_016767475.1 Suillus weaverae | reverse complement strand
CTGTTTGCTGCAGCTGCGATCTCAGGTGCCCACTTACTCGAAGATGACGCGCTTCACGCGCTTTCCGTCCCACACTTGTAAATTCGGGTTGTGAGCTTGGTTGTAGACATAGTGGTGAGCCGCATCTGAACGCATTCCGGTCGTCCCATCAATGTACCTTTTATACATGAGCCAAAAAATCGCAATAGACTACGAGTACAGGAACTCACTTCTGACACGGCTGAAACAGATCTGGTTAGTGGTCGCAGATAGGGAGGAAATATCATGGCTCACACTGTATGTATTGCATGTTTCCAAATCATCGGTGTCATCGACGTACTGCCTCTTGTGATAGGTTGTGCCAACCTGGATGAACTCGTAGGCGATACCCATTTTACACTCACCAGAGGACACTTTGATAGGTCCGTCATAGCCGTGGGTTGGACGATCGGGCTGCACCTCATATGTCTCCAACTATAAAGTGAACGTATGAGCAATTTGAACAAATATCCTGAAAACGGATTCGAGACCTTCTTCATGAGGGGAATCAAATTCTCAGATTCCCAACCATTGACTCCCCAATCATCATAGTCCGAAGCAGGTGCTCGAGTGTATACCATAGCTGTCTAATGATCAAAGTCTTGTTCATTGTTGCAGGGATGCTACGCACAATTCACACATGAGCCTCCACCAACGCATCGACCGCAGGAAACGATCGGTGCACGGCCGTTGAGATGAGGAGATGGATTTCCGATGTTGAATGTGACCGTGGTGCTCGTCGGTGCTTGGTTGAAGCGACATTGGGAGGGTTGCACATGAATAGGTTTGTTGAGGGTGTGTTGACCCGCTTCCAAAATCAAGATTCTCAGCGATGGATCATATGCAGCTAAGCGACCTGCGACAACACAGGCTGTAGTACCGCCTATACAGAATGATGTGTGAAGGGGCAAACCACTACAAGATGGTATTAGCTCACCTCCAGCAAAAACGATATCGAATTCTGACTCGGACAGGATTGGATGAGACATTAATCTGCAGGGTTACTTTCAGGCCGCCCCTCGCTGCTTCCATCGTATATATAATATTCACCCGAGAAAAATGCCAACAATTCATCGGTAGTTGGCGCCCATCGGGGACTAGCGACACGTCACAAATCACACGATCAAGGGGTGATGAAGACTGCTTTCACTAGCCCACGTCGCTGCCTAGTGATTGCAACCAGAATGTGAGAAAAACACGGGGTGCACCAAGAGGTGTGCGATCCGTGAGTTCCGGACACCAACCGTTCAGAAAGTCCGGGAATTGGGCAGTCTGTGTGAGGTCTGTACAGACTTGACGCATACACCGTGTGCAGTGTGCTGTCTGTTCATCGTAATGGTGCCGGAACATGCAGCCCGCCGGAATGTTCCTGCACCTCGAGTCTAGCTGAGCGACTGCGTCGGTTCCTTCTTTCATTCGATTTCGTTCCTTCACATTGCATCAGAAGTTTCTAAATACACCTCTGACGATACATATCAAATGCAATTGATACCCAAGTCTTCGGCAATGATCATTGCAGCCCGCTCTCCGATAAGAAGTGCCGTCGAATACGTGTTCTGTGTATCTCGTCAGACCACACATCAATAATCCCCTGATCAGTACCCACCGTGCCAACGTTCAACGGCGAAATGGACATATCTGCGACCTTCAGGTTCGACACGCCGTATACATTTAGCCGAGCGTCAACGACTCCTTGATCTGCCTCCGATTTCATGGCACAAGTCCCAAGCTACAAATACAAAGATCAGGTATGAAATCATGAAAGTTCAGCTGCACACACCGAGTGCCATGTCGTTTGCACTGATGTTCGATTCAGTATTTTACCGTGACAATGGAGAAGTCAGGACTTACTGATGTCGCGGTGAAATTGATTGATCACCTCGTCATCTTCGGCAGTGTAGACAATGTCAGGTGCATCCAAGTCCACTGGCCCGGATGTTTCTCTGCAGGCTGCAGCACTTCCCTCTGAGAAAGTAGGATGGCCAGCAGCGACTTCACCTCGATAGGAAGCCATGCGTCGAAAAATTTCGCGCGTCTTTTTATATCCAAAGTCAAGAGGAACGATATCGGATGGACTGTGCGGAGGGTCATAATCACGCAAAGTGCCCCAAAATGATATGCGTTCACTCACTCATCTAGGAAGCCTGTAGTAAAGTCCATTCCTTCTTTGCCGTTCTCTGTCACGTTTATATGAACGCTTCCAACAGATAGGGGGTAAAGCTATTGAAGAGAATCAGAAAAAACCACGGGATAGACGGAGAGCAGCACTGTATAATAACCGGCACATATATAGCTGCGAGGAGGAAGAGCACTCGAGAGCGGCCTCGAGAGCGGTGGAACATATCTGGCTGTCATGAACATTGTCATATCATCAAAGCCAAGCAATATGCACGCACCCCGCAAAAGCAGCAAATATTGCAACAGCCTTGTCTGGGCGGTCCTGGAAGAACTCCTTCCAGCGTGGTTGAAAAACTGGATCCATGGCTTTCAATTCATCGTCGTCAGGACGCCACTTGATTTTTGAATCGAGGCCACTGGAAGACTAATCAGCACGATACCAGCAGTGATAACTTGCACCAACTTTTGTGCAATCAATGACTTTCCGCTGCTGTTCCATTGTGCAAGGCTTTCTACATTTGGGTAGTCGTAAAGTGCTGCAATCATGGCAAGAACATGCTTACCCTGTAGGATACTTTCCCCACGCCAGAGGGCGTCCATGGTAACAACCTCGTCGGCAGCGAAGTATGGAACAAAGACGAGATTATGATCTGACCATCCTAAGCCAAGCTCATAAAATAAATGTATAAAATGGCACCTTGATAATTTTCTCCGACGCCAGGCAGATTCACTAGTTGCTCGATGCCGCAGCGCTTGAGGACTGCCTCGGCACCGATCCCAGACCTCTCGAGAATGCCAGGAGAACCGAACGCCCCGCCAGAGACAACAACGAGCTTCAATGCTCTCACAGTGCTTGATGACTGATCTGCGTCTGGGCAAGACACTGGGTCGTTGGTGAACTCGACACCTACAGCACGCTTGTCCCTTTCATTTGGAAAGCCGTCAACTGTTTGCTGCAGCTGCGATCTCAGGTGCCCACTTACTCGAAGATGATGCGCTTCACGCGCTTTCCGTCCCACACTTGTAAATTCGGGTTGTGAGCTTGGTTGTAGACATAATGGTGAGCCGCGTCTGAACGCCTTCCGGTCGTCCCATCAATGTACCTTTTATACATGAGCCAAATATTCGCAATAGCCTACGGGTGCAGGAACTCACTTCCGCCATGGCTGAGACAGATATGGTTAGTAGTTGTAGTTAGGGAAGGAACATCATAGCGTACACTGTATGTATTGCATGTTTCCAAATCATTGGTGTCATCGGCATACTGTCTCTTATGATATGTCGTGCCAACCTGGATGAACTCGTCGGAGATACCCATTTTACACCCACCAGAGGACACTTTGATAGGTCCGTCATAGCCGTGGGTTGGACGATCGGGCTGCACCTCGTATGTCTCCAGCTATGAGGTGAACGTATGAGCAATTTGAATAAATATCCTGAAAACGGATTCGAGACCTTCTTCATGAGGGGAATCAAATTCTCAGATTCCCAGCCATCGACTCCCCAATCATCATAGTCCGAAGCAGGTGCTCGAGTGTATACCATAACTGTCTCATTATCAGAGTCTTATTCATTGTTGCAAGTATGCTACGCACAATTCACACATGAGCCTCCACCGACGCCACGACCACAGGGAACGATCGGTGCACGACCATTGAGACGAGGAGACGGATTTCCGATGTTGAATGTGACCGTGGTGCTCGTCGGTGCTTGGTTGAAGGGATATTGGTAGGGTTGCACATGAATAGGTTTATTGAGGGTGTGTTGACCCGCTTCCAAAACCAAGATTCTCAGTGATGGATCAAATGCAGCTAAGCGACCTGCGACAACACAGGCTGTAGTGCCACCTATACAGAATGATGTGTGAAGAGGGCAAACCACTGCGAGATGTTATTTGCTCACCTCCAGCAAAAACGATATCGAATTCTGACAGGATTGGATGAGACATTTATCTGCAGAATTACTTCAGGCCGGCTTCCACCTTATAACTTTCACCCCAAGTGGAGCGCCAACATTCATCGATAGTTGACGCCCATCGGGGACTTGCGACACGTCACAAATCACCGTGATGGACAGCAATAATGACTTGCTTTCACTGTGCCACGTCCAGTAATTGGAGCCTGAATGTGAGAAAAACACGGGGTACGTGTGATACTGCGTGATTGTCGAGCTCGCAAACAGCGCAAATGGCCCGGTACCAAAGATCCGCAAAATCTTGTGACCTACAACATAAGGCAACATCCTGCGCCCGCCGTATTTGCTACCGCGCAGTGAGTGTTAATTCTATGTAGCGATCAGATTGTACAGAACATGATGCTCCACATGACCGGATGACTCACGCAAAGAAAGACACGCTCTTGAAGCACCCATCACGAATTGAATTCATGTTATCAATGCCACATCATCTCCGCGAGTCTCGGATGCCCTGAAGTTCTGCCAGGTTCTGCCCTGAGTTCTGCCGTGGGCCCCAGTTTTGCCAGTCGGACTGGTTGGCAAAACTCTCGGGTTCTCCCAACACTAGTCCCATGGTGACGTTACCATAATAATTCCCCTTCCGCTGTCTCGTGCGTGCGTGACTTGCGCCATATCAGCATCGTGCCAGTTCCCTGTAAGCTAATACTCACCTTGAAGTTGCTGAGAATAGCTAGGAATTCGCAAAATATCCATGTCAAGATCGCTCTCTCACGTGACCACATCCAAGTCGCGTTCTTCTCTTGTGTACTTATAATGCCCTCTCTATCCGACCAGATCGACCATCTAACTTCCCTCTCGAAATCCATTAAAGCCAGTGCTGATGGGTTCCCGGCCTCAGATGGGCTTTTTACAACAGCTGTACTTAAAACTCCTCTAGGTGATCTGATCCGTGACATCGACTCATCCGAACTCGGGCTCTTCACACTAGTACACCCACCGTCTCATGTACCAACTGAGTCTGAAGCAAGGGGTGTGATATCGCGTGTAGAATTCCCTGGTGCTACGCCTCTGAGGAAACCACCTTCTCGAAGGCAGGAGACGACAAAACCGAGAGAGTATGAGCCAGAAGTATATGCACAGGCTGCGTTAAAGTACTTGGATCAGTAGTATGTTTTGTGTCTTTCTAAGGCATACATCCTATTTCAACCTCTCTTGTGCGGTATTTCAGTCATTCAATTCGCCCAATGCCCCGTGCGCGATCCCAGGTCCTGGGACTCATAAACCGGCTGGATGCGACGCGACAGAATATCAGATGTCTTAGCGAAACATTACAGCAGGTTTGTACTGTCAATATTTGGCCTCCAAAGTTTTGATGTTATCTCGCGCAGTTAACAAGTAGCAATCCCGCATCAGGCCCCAGCTCCCAGGAGTCCATTGCAGCAGACGAGGAACGGCACATACAAGATCTCCAGGCTCGTCTTACCGAACTGCGCAAACAGGTGCGTGCCTTCCATGTCCATGCATCCTTTAAATTTACACCTTGGCAGAAAGATGATATCCTTCGCACCTCCAACCCTGCTCCCAAGTTCAAGCCTGCTCCGCAACTAGCTAGGGATCCTTCACCTCTGACTGTACCTGAGGCCCAGGAAGAGAAGTTCTGGAACACGCCTGCCGCATCTGCGCGGACGCTTCGCTTCACTGAAAAGCTTATGGATGAGGAGGTGGACATCAATGACGTATCAATCATGTCTTTTACGAGCCCGGTTCCTCGGCCTCGGTCCGTATTATCATCACTAGGCCTTCCTGTGGATGATGACTCCCTAGATAACGGAGAACACAATATTGGGCAGGACTGTTCTGTTATGCCTGATGTATCAGACGAGCCTGAGGAAGAACTCCGAGACAATGATCTGGAGGCGGATGATGGAGATCAAGAACAAACCGTAGTTCTCAAGAAGCTGCCCTCATCGTTACCACCGAATCCCACACCGCCAGAAGGCACTACGCCTCCTGAAACACCGTTGCCTACAAATCCAGAGTTGCAGACCCTTACTGCAGGGCCTCCTGAGTCTGCCAGAAAACCAAAAGTGCGCATGAATGTGGAGATCGAGAAGATTGTGGTAAGTATCCTGGTCACATAACCCAAAGTGCATAGAACTAAAGCGGCATTTGATAGGTGAAGATATGGAGCACAGTGGGCGAGATAATCATGCCGGGTCATTCTTTCGACCTCACGGGATCGATATCAGGCAGAAGCAAACCTCCAAGGGCAAAGGAGACTCTGTACGTTCACTCCCTATTTTCATATTTAATCTGTTGACATGCCCTAGTGCCCACCTCGAATCTCTCTCCTCCCAGACCCCTTCCTCTACATCCCCCACTGCATCCTCATTTTCATCGCTTGCACCATCCATGATCCCTGGCCAGCCCACTTCTCAACAGATTGCGACCTGTCAGCTTTTGCTCACTCTACTAAAACAGCCCGACTTCTCGATATCGCTCAATAAACTCAAGGAAGCGCTAGCGGAAGGTGGTGGTAGCGCGGGTGGCACGCGAACGATGTATGCTTGTGTTGCGAAGAAATTGATCAAGATTGAGCGAGGGGGCGGGGAGCAGGTCGTCAAGTTTGACGTTTGATTAATTTGATTGCCTTAGACTGCTGCCTTCAGTTGATGTAGTGCTCTCAGGGAGCGTACATATGCCGATGCTACCCTTGACCTTGTTTACGCGTCCACAAACAACAGTGAAGGAAGTGGGACGCACAACTTGAACGCCTTCGTGGATGTTCGTGGACTGGCTTGACCTTGCTGAGAAGTTAGTGGCGCTGAGCGCTGAGGCACAAGGTTCTCGTATCCGCCGGCATCAAAGCCGTGATATCATCAATATTGCCATGGTGAAAGATCCATTGCAGCAAGAAACCTTGCAGACAAGGGCATTTCGCACCGTGTCTGGATCTATCGTGTGAATGTACTGTGTGTGCTTAAAATAGAAAGCTAAGTATCACGATTGGGCAAATTCTGAGACTTGCCAGTGTTTCCTGGGGGAATCGGGAACTGGCGCGACCGAGCGCCGCTACAGTTTTTGTCTGATGTACAACTCTATGAGCCATCACCGATTGTCCTGTGCAAGAAAACCAGCCAGCATTCATGTCCCGTGCTTGTTCGCCGTTGGAATCCCCAACGATAACGAGAACGGGATATGGAGCATGCTTTTTGAGGAGAACTTAACTTTTCCATGGAACGCAACACTTGTCGGCATCGACATCAGTAGGAGCTACGTAGCACATTTTCTTCAGCAGCAGTGGCTTATCACGAGAGAAACAAAAATATTTGACTCACCCATTAGAGTCTCAGCGCGTCGTGGAATCAAACTTTGATACGTGAACGAACATGCATGCGTATCGGTACCGTGACGCTGCATGCATGCATGTGCCCAACAATAAGTACAACGAATGATTAAAATTGGAGTATTGCGAGTCCCTGCCAAGACGAGATTCCCCTTGTTTTATTATTCCTGTGGAACGGATTCGCATCACGCGCCTGCCAGTGATCCGAAATAGACAGCTGCCGATGGCTATTAGGACTAACTTGTAAGCATTGGTACATTGTAGATTCGGAAAGAAAAATAACCTCGAGGATCGAATGGCAATGTTTATGTACAAGTAGGGTGTTGTGATGATCATGATGCTGACATCGTGAAAATGAATTATATGAAGCCTTGTTATGCAACATACTCGACCAAATTCCCAGCTCGTGTAACGCGCTTCGAGTTTTTCTATCTCTGTCCACGACCACAACCTCCACAAGTGGTAGCTTGTTAAAGGTCTTTGCGGTTTTATTACGTGCTATCAAGCCAGGTTGCAAGACGTCGTTACAGCAGTCTTCTAACCTTGGTAAACATCTACTGACATAATTGCCTTCTAGCTAATCATATAACACGAAGATGGGCTCTGCGAACGTACAGCGCAAGGGCGTTTGGGAGCCCTTACCGCTCATCGTCTATGGATATGCCGTCCACCCACTATCGCCCTCCAAACGCGACACCAGGCTGTCAAGTCGTCGGCCCATGTCGACTATTACAGAGGGCTCCGCAGACGAGAGTGGTGTACACAGGGATGTGGTTTCCCTCGAAGTTGGCGACGAAGTCTATGCCTTCGAAAAGTATACCCCAAGAGGAAACCAAGCGGATGGCATATGGTACAGAGGGTGCGTTATATTGATGGCGGATTTCTCGCGTGGTCTGGAATGCTTACTGCTCTCATAATATCCAGCTACGTAGTCTGTACTGCCCGCCTTCCACCAGTCACCTGGTCTACCTCCTCTGACCCAACTTCATCTTCATCCGCCAAACCAGTCAAAACCGAGGAACCGCAACAGGTTTTCATCGGCATATTTCCTGCATCCCATATCTTTGTCCGTGATGAGCTCTCAGACGCCGAAGGACGCCTGCCAGATCTCGTCACCTCCCTCACTACAGCCAGCTCCTCGAACCACAACGGGTCAGTAACCAGTGCAGACTACCTTGCACAATGGAAGCGTGAGCGCGCAAACTCAGGCCCAGAACCCCCTCGCGAGCACAGAGAAAGAGACCGAGAAGTCAGAGAACTGACATATGACGACGAACGCAAATCATTCAAACTTGGGCCCCCGCCAGACCAGGCCAAGTCCACTCGCGCTGCGCTTGTCGTATATCCCGCGAGCATACACTCCGTGCCAGAATCCGAGAACATGAAGCCCCTTCCTCCACGTCCATCTCTAAAGTCAGGTGATGATACAGCCTCTGGCACGATGCAACCCATTATCGACGAGATTGCTAGTGCCCTTCGAGAATGGCATAGTATGATGTTCCAGTACCTCGCAAGGCGCGATTACAAGCTCTTCCATACAGTTCGCCAGCATATCGAAGCGCTTCACCTTGGACGAAGACAGTTACTTGCGCAAACATTGAGCGCAGAGGAGACAGTTAGTCTGAGGAGGGATTGCGTTGCGCGCTTGGTGAGCGGCAATGTGGTGCAGGATCTCGATATTATCGTTCGCCATCCGACATGGGGTGCGCTAGTGACAGTGGATGTAGAGGGCGAGATCGACCCTCGCAGCTGGGTCAGCGCTGTGCGGATGTACGCCATGCAAACTTCTCTCGCATATATCAATGTGCCTATAGACAACTCATCCAAGCTTACCATCGGACCTTCCGAATTCTCCACGATACCCATACCCACTCCTGCACATCCTGCATTCCCCGATATATCCCGAAACAAAACCATCTCCCGCCAGGTCGGTTCCCTAGGTCCATACCAGCCCGAAAAGTCAACTGCAGCTAAATTCTACCACATTTTCCTCGACCTTCGCGCTTTTGTTGCAACCCCTTGTGCACCAGGTGAGACAGCCGAGCTTTTCTTTTCGGTCTACAAGCACTCCGAGTTCCCGCGGTTCGTTACCGAAGATTACTGCATCGTACTTAATCACAACGGGGTGCTGTCACGTGACCCCAACGCCCGCATTCGCTCGCTCTTCATTGATATCGCGCAGTCGGATGCGCAGGACCCGCTGTTCCTGGTTTGCCGTATCGTACGGAATGGCGCGCTTAAGATGAATAACACAATGGGATCAGGTGCCCCCGGTGAAGGCGGGCGTAGGCCGTCTGAAGCATCGCTGTCTGATGTCCCATCGACACCCTCCCGTACGACTCTAATATCGGAATTCCCGATGAACTTCCGTCGGCCGTTTGGCTGCGCAGTACTCGAGTTATCACAACTTACGAAGATGATGACCGATGGTACAGATGTGAGCCCGATGAAGGAGCACTGTATGCCGATCTTTGTGCCTACCAACGAAGCACTTTTCTCGATGTTACATCAGGACATCATTGCAAATAACGTGAAGGAGTTTGAGAAGTCGCCAAGGTGAGCGTGACGATCAACTCTCCGTTCTGTGTCCTGACGTTGCGACCAGGGCTGAGATGCTTGCTGTTTCGGTGAAGATATTCCATGGCAACTCGTCTACCATCATCAGAGAGAATATGTCTCTTCTGCAGGGCATCCCATTGACCCTCCGACTTGGATTCCCTGACGTGGTGTTTCCTGGAGACGTGCGCAACGAGCTCTACATCAAGTTATGGACGGGGGACTTCCCATCCTCCCCCAGCGGTTCCGCCCGACTTAGTATGGTCAATTTCACACGTCCTGGCCCAGTATCCCAAAACGCTCAAGTGACGATCGAAGTCAGAGATCAAGAAGGTCGCACCCTTGAGAACGCCATCTCTCTGGGTAGTGGCGAGCCCAGCGTGACTCAGTTCCATTCAATGGTCTTCATGCGTAACAATCAGCCCACATTTGGCGAGCTCATCAAACTGCAGCTTCCACTTCGCGGTGTTCCCAGCTGGCACCTTTTCTTTACATTCCGAAATCGCTCTGGACGAGGACTCAATGCGGATAAGCCGTTCGCATTTGCATTCCAGCCGCTCTTCCCCGGTCAAGGGGCGTTTTTGGAGGATGGGAGTCATACTTTAGTACTGTACCGCGCAGATAAGCTGCCGCAAATCACAACGGACATGTACCTGGCGTCATCACCATGGGTACTCCCAGGACAGCGCCCTGAGCAAGTTTCCGTCTCACCAGACCTGCTGAGGCTGGCTTCGCCCATGAGGGACACCGTCATCATACGGTCATCTCTCTGTTCCACGAAGTTTACACAGAACCCTGTGCTCATGAGCTTACTTAACTGGGAACAAATTAACGACAAGGAGTTGCTGCAGACCGTCCTCAGCAAGTTTACCTTCGTGGGCGAAGGAGAGATCGTCAAATTCCTCAGGGACATCTTCGATTCGCTCTTCGGTATCATGGTGTCGCAGAACAACCAGGCCGGTGAGATGGACCACCTCGTCTTCAATGCTCTGGTTACTGTCCTCGGTATCGTGCAAGATCGTCGATTCAGCAATTTCCAGCCCGTTTTGGACGTCTACATCGAGCAGCATTTCAACTGCGCTGCAGCTTCTTCGCATATGCTCCGCTCGATGGACCGTCTGCTCCGTAATCCGACCGGTAATGACGCAGCCTCGCCTTTACGTGCGGCCCTCAAGGTTTGGCATTATATCTTCAAGTTTATCACGCGCGCACGAGAACTTCAGAAGAGCACTGAGCTGGGCATGGGTGATGGAGCAACCGCCGAGCACTTGGAGACGACCTTCAAGAAAGAAATTCGTATTCATCTCACTGAAGTTAACAAGATGATGGCGACTACTTCGCCAGCGTCTATCATTGGCACACAAACCATTGCATTGCAGCACTTTACATCCATCCTTCCAGAACTTGCCAAGGTCATCCCCATCATCGAGCTTGTGACGGTCGCTACGAACTTTGTCAATGCCACAACTGGCAAGGGCAAAATTATCATATGGCGGTTGATCATGTACTTGCAGATCGTCAAGGGTTTCTTATTCGATAACCCCAACTCGCGGTCATTGCTCGTTCAAGCTGTCGTTATGTGGATCAAGCCTCACTTCGGCCGCTATGATGAGTTCACGCAGACTACCACAGCGGATTCCGATAGCATGCGTGATTCAGCGAGGGTTAGTTGGCTGGAGTCTATCCGGCTTTGTGTGACGATTCTTGCGGTGATGCTGGACAAGTTGCAGCTGCAGTTGGTGTCGTCATCGGTTATGGCGGATCGCAATTTGTTCAGGCAGGAGCAGGAGAACATCGAGTATATACTTATGCTCATGCCGAGGTGCGTATTCTTTATAGTGACATAGTCACGATGTACTCATTTTTTGCAGGCTGCTTGACTCTTATCGCGAGTTCCAGAATCCGGCTAATCACCGTGCTGTGGAACGGACGCGCACTCCAACCACAACAACCGCCGCAGTACCTATCACATTCCCAGAGTCTTATCCATTTTCCCTCATGGCTTTATTGCCCAATGCTCCCCGAAACGCTACCAGCACATCGTTGACGCATGAAGACAACATGGTCTTCAACCCTGGCCTGGGCGAGACAGCCATAGTCCTTCTTTCCCTTGTACTCTCGGCTCCGACGAAGCACATCTACAACTTTTTGGAGTCCAGTTATGACATCGAAGGGAAGGAAAACTTCGCCAGTCTGCTGACGCAGTTTTTCAAGGTTGCGACATCTATACTAGAGAATGATGCCTTCCCGAGCAACTGGCTGAATGTGAACATCCTGACGCACAAGGTGTTGATCAAGATGATGGATCCTGTTGCCACGCTTCTAAAGCGGATTTTCATACCCTCACCGTCGGCATCGCATCAGTTCAAGGCGGAGCTGTGGAAGGACGCTTTCTTCATGTTGCTGAAGCTTTTATCATCCGAGCAGCTTGTAATCGAAGATTTCAGTCCACAGGCACGTATGATCGTATTTTTCATTATATGTTCTTATATTGGGATTCAGAAACGACGTGCTGTATGGCGTCTGGGTGGCGATATTCGAGGTGAAGGTGCGGACATCCTGCTTCGGCTATGGGAGGCCCTTGCCTGGCCGGAACCGGCAGAATCCAGCTCTGTCTCTCAAGGGGTGCGTGTTTCCCTATACTTATCCGGACGTTCAATTACTTGATAATACCCAGGGCTACCAAGCGGTACTGAGCTCATTGATCGGGTACATCGTGAACCTCTGTCTTAGTCACCACGACCAGCTACGAAACAATGCAGTTGGGATCCTGTTCGGCATGATCATTTCAGAATATCATCAATATGGCCACTTTGACCAGATCGAGACGGAACTGGTCAGGAAGCTCGATTCCCTCTTCATGTCCCAGTCCAAAGGTGATGACATCTCTCGCGTATTCTTCATCGCACAACTGCGGCACCTATTCGAGTCGTCCGATGTCGACGATCAACTTAGAGAGCGCGTCTCTACTTTCCTCGACTCGGTGGATGCTTTCCTCAAGCTTCTGCTTAACGTTCGTAGACTACCTGAGGGCGAAGAGTTTGCTGATGACCGTGTGATTGCCACGGTGAGTACCCCCATGTTCATCGAGCACCCGAATGAGATTCTCAAATGCTTTCTCCTCCTAGCTGCGCCTGATGAACTTCATCCGCGACATTGGTAGAGAAGAGATGTACATCAAATACGTGCATCAGTTGGTCAATGTGAGTCATTGTGTTGCTAAGGATTGAGCTGTACTGATAAGTTCGAAGGCCCACCTACAATCACAAAATTATGTGGAAGCTGCATTGACTCTAAAACTCCATTCTGATTTGCATCATTGGGATCTCTACTCGTTCGTAGGACCAATGGAGGACCTCGGGCTGCCTCAGCAATCTCATTTCCATCGGAAGGAGACCCTGTGCTTATTGATTTTGGATTACTTGGGTGAGTCTACCGCACATCTCCTATGTTTTCCATTGTATCCTTAGTCCTGTGTAGGCAAAGGCAAGGCGTACGAGAGCGCAATCGAAATCTGTAAAGAGCTGGCAAAGCAGCACGCCGAGGTCACATTTAACTAGTACGTACCTGCGGCGCTTCGTTGCCTATCGACTGATTCCAATCATCTTCATAGTGCGCGGCTGGCAGAAATATTACGGCACCAGGCTGCACTATTCGAGCATATCATCACAGACCAGCGTTACTACTCAGACTACTTCCGAGTGGTATTCTATGGAGACTTCCCCGACGCCTTGAGGAACAAACAATTCATTGTACGTCAGTCACAACCTGTCTTTGATATATTTACTGAACATTTTCTGTGCAGTACCGTGGATACGAATGGGAGAAATTCGGCACTTTCTGCGAGCGGCTGCTCAACAAACACCCGGGCGCTCAGTTACTAAAGAGCGATCCCACAGCGGATCAGCGATTTGGAAACGATCAGTACATCCAATGTACTTCTGTGACTCCCGAGCCGGACCGATCCCTTCCCATTTTCACTAGTCCCGATGTCCCGCTCGCCATTCGTAATTACTATGAACACAGGTTAGTTCTTTCGTAACGATGAGCTGTGCGCAACTAATTATTCCTAATAGTGCCATCAATGTTTTCAGCTCTACTAAGCAAATAACAAAATTCGATCGAGATGGCAATGAGGAGATCTGGCTGGAGAAGACGTCCTTTACTACGGAACAAGCTTTCCCAACCGTTCTTCGTAGATCGGACATTACAGAATGGGAACTAGCCGAAATATCGCCTGTCGAAAATGCTCTCCATGAGGTCGAGCAAAAGTCGAGGGAACTGGCCTCGTTCAACCTTCGGTATGCCGCTCTCGCAAAAACTGCTCAGGTGTTCTCGACAAATGCTCTTTCTATGAGCCTCAATGGAGCTGTTGACCCGCCTGTGGATGGACTTCCGGCTTATCGTGAAATATTCTTTGATCCTGCGTACTCTGTTAAGCACCCTGATAGGGTGGAAATGATCGACCGTCTCAGAGCCGCGATAGATGACCAGGTATGTTTGAGGACCACCGTCGAAAAGTTGCCCAGTTTGCTTACCAACGATATAGGTGCGGGTAACAGACAGCTGCCTGAAATTACACGGTCAGATCTGCCCACAAGAGATGTTACGGTTCCACCAAACCTTGGAAGAGCTCTTCAGGAAAAACTTCCCCGAAGAAATCCAGCGTATAGCCGCAGAAAATGGTTTCCAGCATCTCCCACAATCATACGCCGCCTCAGTACGGATTCACGACCAAAGTTCGCTGTATGACGACCACTCCCATCAACGGTCGCCGTCGACCTCATCAGGACGACCATCCTTTGGATTCCCACTTTCAGTTGGCGGCTCATCCATGAGCCCTCAACCAATTTCACCCCTATCATCACGTCCCCCACCCTCCCATCATCATGAAGGCGTCAAGCGCACCCCGTTGCAGATGCACGCCGCACACGTTGCTCGTCACGGTATCAACGGGGTGCTGACTGGCTGGCGCGATGCTCCGAGTGATGCTAACACAGGCTCTCCACGGGATTCCTTGATCACGGTCGGAAACACAGGTCCAGCCCACTCTGGCGCCTCTGTGGCGATGTCGACTATAGGCAGTGTGAATTCTATCAAAGGCCGCTTGTCATCACGATTTGGTAGCTTTACGCGCAGTCGTCGAGGTTGATATTTTGGTCTAGTTGTTGCAAAGTTGTTGTATACTTTTGATTTCCTGCTTTCAGCATTTCATTCCTGGAATATCTACATGTATGTTTGGGTACCTGCCCTTCGTTTTCACTGACACTTATTTCTCGTGGTTCACTGTTCCTACTGAATACATTTACATTGATACCCCAATGAATTACATGTACATAGGATAACTAGGGAGGGTATAACGTTAATTACAATCAGCCATATCAAAACGTGGCTCTCCAGAGACGAAAAGAGAGATGATACAATAGATGACAAGATAGAAATAAAGATAGGGTAGAGCACAGGTGATGACGCGAGGGTAATGTATAACATAGATGGGTAGAATGAATGATCATGCGACCTGACTAGCTAAGGAAGCATTCATGCTGTGCTCTCGTAGCGTCTGGAATTCAAAAGAGTCGTAGGTGTGCATGGCATATTGGGGGATGGAGTACGTGTCGAGGGGCTCGTGGGAGGGAATGAAATCAAAGGCAGGGTGCTGCTGATGGTCGGGGACACCTGAAGGGATGGTGACATTGTCCTGACTTTGCAAGTCCCAAGTCGGATTGTGGTGGTAAGCAATAAGTGGCGACATAGGCGACGGGGCGTTTGCAAGTGCCATCGAGGGGTCTACGGGATAGTGGGAAGAATCCATACTCGGGACGAAGTAAGATTCGTGGCCTGGATAATACCTGGGAACTACGTCTGGGCCCACGTACACTGACTGGAGATGGTCTTCCTGCATATGATAGAACATGGAATCCTCGACGGGTGACTCTAGCTGAGGCGATTGGCGCAAACACGATGCTTGAGAGAACTGTGAGAGATGAGATGGGGAACCCTGGGATCCCTCTAAGTGAACGCCATTGCCAAATGATGGACAGAACTCCAGTTTTGGTTGCATGTTGATCCGCTGCGCGGGCGTCGGATAGGAAGCTGACTGGCTGCTTTCCTTTGTTGGAATAGGTCCAAAGTTGCTCAGGGACTGTGGGTCCCTCGGTGAGTCGCCCAATACGGAGTAGGAATGGAAGGACATCACTTACGTATTTTGATATGATCTTATCCAATGCTTGGGGAAGCAACTTCCAATCGAAGACCTTGAGATCTTTCTCGATCTTGCGCGGCTTCGGATCTGGAAAATCCATAATGCGCTGAAATAAACTTTCAAAGCCTGGACGCGACTTCGAGACAGTGGTAGGCCGTAGGCCTTCGAGGTTCCGCCTAATACGATTCTTCTCCTCGACGACGAACTCTGCAGCGACGAGCTTCTGGAGCAAATGGATGATGTCAACGGACGTAACGCAGCAGGAGTCAGTCTCATCGCGGTAGATGCACGAAATGACAATATCTTTCGCATCATAGTCGTCCGGTGAGATGCGCTCCGCCGAAACGAGGAGTTTGTTCCCGTCCCGGATGCGTGAGAAGCGCACAAGGCGCCTACCAGCTTGCATTTCTAAATCATCCCAATTATAGCAGAAGCTGTCAAGCATGACCATGATGTCAAGGCTTGCAGTGGCACCGTCGTCGGAGGTATCAGTTGCTTGCCTCATGCGCCGAAGACCCTGCGTTTGTTGTTGAGAGCGCGTCGATGATTTTTGCGCCTGTGACTGGCCAGGTTCTGATTCTGAACACGACGCTGGGGTTGAGGGACGGCTGTATGGTTTAGACCGTTTTCTTGATCTATCTGACGACTCGGAACGTGAAGCAGCAACGGTAGGTGCAGCCCGTGTGAGGGCCGAACTATTTAACGAGAGACTAGGTGTGTGCTTTCGCGTCATAGCGGTCGGATTTTTTTCACACTCTGTTTGGAGCCTCCATAGTCAGAATACTGTTTCGGGATACTATGGCATTCATACCTGGTTTCCAGTATGTAAATTCACCGAATGTGACCGAGTCTATTAATGTCTTATCATCGGCCAAGGCCTGAATTGTCAAGGGCAGGTTTGGTGACGTAGAATTATGCCGGGAGAACGGAGGAACGGAGGCCTCGAGCTGCCAATGCCCGTGGCCAGCTGGCCCAAGTTCACGGACCGTGGTACCCACTGCCCGTCGACCGACAACGAGACGAATGTGAGACCCAGCAGCGAGGTCAGCAGTGCAATTGAAATTTACAACGACGGGAACGTTCTGTTCTCCTTCGGCGGGGGTATAACCCAAGACGTGCAAAATGCCGATGGAAGAGGAAGGAACGCGCGGGTATGAGCCGGGAGGCGCTACAAAGCTCTGACATGCGAGTGTCGGACTGCTGAGGACATGCGCATCGCCACTGGAAGGCCCTTGTGTGTCCTCTGACTGAATGTCGTATGCCGGCATAGATTGCGTGGTCATTGCTACGCGGATAAGTGACATAAACTGTGGCGTTGATGAGATAACCTCACCTCAATGATGCCGATAGACAGCTCTAGTAGTAGCAAATGAAGTATTCTAAGATTGAAGATGCTTCACAAGTGGGGAGGAAGCTTGTAGACGTAGACTGGGGGTGACGGAGTAGTCAGAAAGAAAGGACAAGGAGGATGTGGATATGTGCGAGTGGCTGACTTTGAGAACGTTATATCGAAACAGCCAAAGTTGCGATGGCAAATAACGGTAAAAATAGGATATTTGAGGGCAGACGTGATCGATGCGGGGACAGAAAGAGTTATGAATTATGGTAAAAAGAGGCAAGATATATAGGAGGCGAAAACGTTGGTCCTCTTCGGAAAATAAACTTAATACTATATTTAAACTCCAAGCTATGATAAACCAGGAATAAAAGAGACGCAGCAGGCCTGCATCCTTCCTATGGTACTTTCAGTGGACCCACAGTCTTCAATTTTATAAAACTGACTCATTGTAGAGCAATGGATCATTCAGTGACCTCGTGCCCATTCCTGCCTTTTCCGTCCCAACAAGAGCATGTTCGATCTACTTTTTGCCAGATTTATTCTAAATCAAACTTGTGCCTCGGCCTCTTTGGGTCTGACCAACGCCGATCCCACAAGCCACTTGGCACTTCACTTTATTTTGGTCCTTTGAATGCAAGCTTAACCAAAACACGCGCGAAGTTCAACAGCGTGCATCAACACCACCATCACTGGAATTTACTTTAAATGACTGCGGCAAACCTTTAATGGCATATACTGTCCTCGCGGAGTTGTTTGCCCTCCCCGGTGAAAACCTCCAAGAACAATAGATTGCAAAAATATGAAAAATCAAATAGAAAATGGGGTCCAGGAGTGGTCCTGCAGGACAATAGCTTAGCGACGGGACCGTGACTGACAGGGGGAAGCAGGAAAACTGGGAAGATGATCGACAATCAACCTGGTGCCTAGCGTGCTTACTAACTTAATTTGTTTACATGGAATCGCGTTCAGTCAGATCTCTTTATCACGGTGGCGTTTCACGTCTGCAATGTAATGCTGTATGTAATGTCTTTGGCATGGATTCCGCTTTTCTTGAGCCTCTATCGCGATTAGTATGCGGACCGCGTAGGGACCGATGGTACGGTTCCCAACCCAGCGGCCCGGAGCCACATGTCACCCCACTTGCAGGTTAGTCCATATGAAAGGCACATAAGGGCACACTATAAGTATAGCTACAATGACGACTCAGCAATTTTACATACTCCATCCCGGATGTGATTGTGCCGAGTTAGTATCAAGTGCTAATCAGATTGGCATGAACTTGGCTGTTAACGCTGCGCAATAAAAAAAATGCGGTGGTAATTTGTCATGGAGATGCCACGAGCATACTCTTTGAACGTAGCTCTGCTGAACCAAGTGGCACATTGAAGACATCACTTGAAAAAAAACATTCGTCTCGGAGATCCCGCAAGCATGATCTTTGAAATAATTCGTCATGGAAATCCCCACGAGCATACTCTTTGAAGGCAACTCTGAACCAAGCATATGCTGGTACGCTATTCCAATAACGTCATTGAACCAAAAGAACACGTTGTGTTCGGAGTGAATGCAGGGTCAAGCCTAAACCCGTTGACCGCAGAATTTACGTATGTCAATGATCAGTTCACATAATGCAATGAATAGATTGGTCACCGGTGCTCAGTCACCTAGATCAGCTATACATACATGTAACATGACGCGATTCCCAATGTCCATCGGGTTGATCCGCAGTTTGGCTCCTCGCGGGAGAATGGTCTGGATTAATGATGACACCAGGATCGGGCTCGTCTGTCTTGTTGACATTAAGATCAATAGATTGCCGAGCACCTCTAGGAATCCATAATCGCCCAGCTGGAGGAACGTGGCCCTCAGCCGAGAGCACTCGTTCGCAACTAGTACATCGGTCAACAAAAAGTCCCTGATAAGACACTAGAAGATGCTTGATAAAAAATCAGCACATGAAAAATAATAAAGTTTTAATGTCTTACGATGAGAGTCTGAAGAGGGACTTGTGGATGAGACTGCACCATTTTTGCGATATGCTGAGATAGTGCTTGAAACGCGAGATAATCGGACTGCATGTGAGGCAGCTTCTATTCAAAAGTGGCAAGTACATTGTAGCCACAATCAGAAGACCAAATTTTAAAAAACTAACTGATCCGTACCATCTCTCTCGGACCAAAGGCAGTTACACTCTCTACAAGGAGCGGGTCCTCCAAGCGGGCGAACACGAGGGAGACGTAAGCCGTAAGTACATCCTCGATTGTAAATCGCAAGATAGTGGGACTAGTCAACTTTGGTCGCGACCCATTCATTGATCGGTCAAGTTGTGGTGAGCGTGTCCTGGACCATAGGCACAGTCTACATTTCGGCTGAAAAAATTCACTGGTCCCTGGGCTAGGGGGCAACTTTATGTCACCTCTATTGAATTCTCGAATATATTCTACCAGTCCCTCGGCGCGCAAGCATGGGAGCTCATCCTCAATGGGTGGGAATAATGATGAAGTTCGCGGTGGCGGAGGTATGTAAGGCTGAGGCGAGCCGACTGGCGAGAGTGGTCGCCTAAAGATCCGGAATGATAAGAAAAATCAATACATATATAACGTACGACCGTTACATATAGAGATTTATGCTTACTTCCTCTTGCGACTATCCTTCTGGAACAATCGAAGATCGCTTTTATCTGCGTCTTCGCTCTCGCGGGAAACCTTGAGTGCTTCTTGTAGTTTTTCCGAGCGCAGGGCATCGGCTATGGTTTTTAGGGTGCGGAAGTCTTGTGTCGGGGTAGTGTGGAATGGTGCTGCAAAGTCGTGGTCGGCTGGGTCGAATGGAGAAGTGAATTCGGGTTCATGAGACAGTGATGGTCCAGACGGATGCCTCAATAGTAGCGAAGGTATATGTCGGACAGACTGAAGACGAATGTGGAAGTCTGTTAGGGTTTGAATACGGTCTCCAAGGTTCGAGACAGTTTGAGTGACTGTTGATGCAGCAGGCGTTGTATCCACCTCCATCTCCTGATCTCCTGACATAGCTGAATAGAGAGTGAAACGTTCAGAGCTAACTTGTACTGGTGTTACTTATGTAAATGAGAAAGAGAACTAAGAACTAGTGATTGTGGCTGTGCCAGCATGCCGTACATTCTGTTGCCATCATACTGTTGTCATACTGTCATCGACTTTGGACTCTACATGCATCAGAATGATCCTTGTATTTGGCAGTTTCATTCAGGACGCCACCCCAATGCTTGCTAGCCCACACCAACCTGCCTTCGAACGACCCACGAGAAAGCAAGCGAAGTACGAGTCTTGACGTCGCGCAAAGAACCGATGACAGTCCTCAAGGCTGTCCAACAGCTTTCCAATGGCACTCGCTTCTGAGCCCTCCAACTCTACTTTCAGCTTCTCGTCATAGAGCCCATCCATCCGATCTATCTGCACGAGAACGTCAGATGCCATGTCGATCACCGACAGCGTTTCAGATCTTGTACACCAACACTCACCTCAGCGTCTGCCCATGCAACAAGCCCCAATTTGTCCAAGATCTCCTTCTCATGATTTCTTTGATAATTTCCTTCCCCTAGCCATACACCAATATCCGCAAATTCATCGCTCTCGCTGATTTGTCCGGCAACAAAGCTTCCGTAGTAGTGAGATTCTGCAGTCTGCTGCGCTGCTCGAACGAGCTTTTCGAGGTAGTCAGTGACGTCTTGTGGGGCAGCGTCCGTGTAGCTGGGAGCAATTGATGATGATTGTAACAAGAAAATAGGGGGATTGTAGTGGATGGGTTCTAATTGTGCGCTGCTGCGAAGAAAAAGAGCTTGTAGCGTCTTCACGGTAGGTGATTGTATGTTAAGTTGTTCCGTGATGGTGCGCGCATCTCTTTCAAGGATGTGTGAATCGAGCTTGACGGTGGCCATATACTAAAGGTGATATCTTGAGCGTCAATGAAAAGTGACATAAATGTGGAGTCACCCGCACAGTATGAGCACATTTACCATGACGTCCGTCCGCGCGCCCTCCACCATCGACCTGCTACGCCAGGCTAAGACCCATGATGGATGATCGATTATTATTTTGTTTTACGAGCACAAACTACATATATGACTATTTCAGCTCCGGGCCTACTCGTACATCAGGCCGCGCAGCAGCAATCTCTCAGTCTCCCATAAACAGACCAATGGAAGGAAGACAGTCGTTACTTCTATAAGTGTAGCAGGACCTCGGCCTTAGGCCTAGGTGGTTCATATCGACGTTGTAACGTTGCACCAATCGTATAAGGGTATAGGGCATGACATGAGTCGACCCGGGTCATACCCGCACCCAACCCACGGGTAGCAGAACTTCCAGAGGGCTACCCATACCCACCCGGGTCAGAGCATTATGGGCACGGGTGCATCCGCGGGTAGACCCGCAGGTGGTACGGGTCACCCGCGGGTGAGTGGACAGATTTCACGAAAATTGTACATACGCACTGAGCATCAAAACAAAATATCAGTCGATAACATTATCATTGCCTTTTCCCTTCCCTCAGGCCTTGCTTCTGCCCTTTACCATCTTCGTGTGCATAAGTGATGTGACGGCACTGAGATCATTCATGAGAGGAGTGTTGTACCATGATCCGACGGTAACTTGAGCTTTGAAGGTTTGCGAATTAATGCCATGCTGGAGATGGCTGACCTGCAGAAGGCCGCCTGAAAATGCCCGCTCAGCATCGACCGAGGAAGCTATTGATCTCCATTAGATGTCATCATCAAGTGACAAGCGAGAAAAATACCTGGAGCCGACAAAAAATCGAGTGCCATTTGTGCGAGTCGTGGTCGGGTGGTACGGGCATTTTCCCAGTATTGAAGAACACCACCTGCAGCGTGTAGCTCGACTTTTGAAATACGGGGGCTGTCGAGATATCCATCTATAGAGTCGGGAGGGATGGAAATGTCGGCCTCGTCTTCTTCGTCACTCTGAATAGCCCATTTACTAGATGTGCGCTTGAGCTGCGAGAAAACTGTTGTTAATAGAATACACGATAAGAAAATAAAGTGCTCACTGGAACATGTCGTGTCGTGGTTGAAGGAATTGACAAAGAGGGCAGTGCTTCGTAGGACGCATTCCAGCGTTGCTGTGCGATCCGCTTGCCTTCCACACGGTCGTTCGCATGCCAGTCTGGGTTTTTCTCGAACCATTCCAGCTTCTTGTCTGGACACATTACTATAATAGTCAAGGACGGAATAGCAGTACGACAGAGATAGAGACTCACTGATTGCAATGCGGTACACCTCATTGTCATCAGCGAGTGCGTAGTACTTGCCGACAACTTGTAGAGCCGCTTGTGTGGCAATCCGAACTACGGGTGACTCGTCCTCGGCATTGTAGATACGGTCAAGTGCATGTTCAAGCTTTTCGAGCATGGGGATGACTTCGTAGATCAATGGCACATTGGCTTTTGAGAATAAGTTCGTGAGTTCATTGGAAAGCTTGAATAAGACTCAGATCAGTAAGCCTTGTTGTTAACAAATCAATACAAAACAGACCTCGAGGACAGGCACCAAATGCTCGGCCAGCTTCCATTGCGCAGGTGTCGTCGGCCTTCACTTGACGTTTTTTGGTGGGAGACTCTAACACAGGAGGCGGAGATACCACTGTGCGCTTATGACTGCGCGTGTTCTTGGCCGGAGAGGCATCAAGCTCGAATCCATCACTCGTTGGTGTGCTGAGTCTGTTGGAAGAGGCGCCCAACATGGGGGTTGCCAGTGGGTTGCAGCTCGCAACGGTTACAAGTCTCGCGAGTTATGAGCGATGCCATTCATGCTACGTGGAGTCTACGGTAAGCACCGTGCATAATGAATATGAAACATTGGTTGACGTCACGTAGAATTTTGGAAAGATAATCCATCGATAATCGATAATGATGGATCTAGTCAACGTAGCACTGCCAAGCTTTTTGATCTGCGGGGCATTGAAATTAAGGATGAGCTTTTTGCCAATGTGCGTACAACCCCCTGGGCCACACAACAGTGTCCAACGCATACTAACAATTGTGATGGTTCACAGGTTGTGGACTTCAGTGATGCTGAAAAAGCGGGTTTTATCTCTGCTTTTGTCGAGTTCTGGACCGAACGCGGTGACTCCCGGATGGAAGAAGAGCTTCGGAAGAATGCTGCTACTGGCCTCCTAAAGGGATGTCAGCAACATTTCCGCAGTCAGGTGACACGAGTCTCAAAGATCACTGGCGCTGCGGTCTCCCCGGAGCTCCGAGATCATTTCAAAGATCGTGCAATGTCATTGCTTGACGCTGGAACATTGGACGAGTTCAGACGTATTGCACAGGCCCTACTCGATGATTTCCCCTTGATTGAGAAATGGTTGCGGTGGTGGATGCGAGAGCAACATGCAAAGATGCTGTTTCAGCCTTTTCGCACCACGGACCCAGTGGTTTGGACGGCATTGCCCTCAACGACCAATGCTCAGGAGGCAATGCATTGGAAACTCTATCGCGCTGCTGGGAAAAATCATAGGCTTCTGGATGGCCTGGTGTTTCTCTTTGCATTCGCACTCGGTTACGAGAAATTGGCTGCTGCACGACTCGGTCAGTACATCATCTTCTCAGAAGGTATGTGTCAGTGATTGAGCAAGCTCAGCGGGTGTCAAGACACACTACGGGCAAGCTCAACGTTGGAAGAAGACAAAACTCAATCTAGGCACAACAAAACCCAGCCGAGCGCGTGCTGCACGAATGAAGCAGAAGAATGATGGCCGGCCTCCAGATACATCACATGAGCTGGTGAAGCGCCCCCCCAGTGATGTGGTGCACTATCGCCCAGGCTATCGATGGAAGAAGAACTCACGTTGGCTTGACTGCTCATTGGAGCTGATGTTTCTCGCTGTTCTGCCTGACTTTCACACGGACTTTGAGCCCCGGTTCCATGGTATGCATCATGCATCCCCCCTCTGGCACTTATACAAGTTGTTTGACCTACGCATCTATTTGTCTGAGAATGCTGAAGCCAGTTCCGACCTGCTTGCAATTCAACGCAGCAGTGGTCGCGGTAGTTGCCGCAGCAGTCGCAGCGGTGGCGCAGCATTTTCACGTTGCCCTCCTACCCGCGGGTACCCGTGGGTACCCAAGTTTTGAAGGTCCTCGTACCCGTACCCGCACGGGTGAACCACTCACAGGTACCCGTCACCCGTACCACCGACCCACGCTTCACCTGCAGGTGCTGCCCGGTTACCCACCCGGGCAAGCATCACCCGTGTCATACCCTAGCCTACGTGGCAGCTGAATTCAAAAAAGTTGTGGCATTGAGGAAGTATGAACTTATCGAGACGATCTTAGTTGTGCCCCGTCATCGTTAGAATTTGTTATATGTATCATGACTTGAACAGGTTGCCATAACATCCCTGTTCTCTTCGTTGCTTCATCGTCGACAACCCGAGGATTATTCATCGGACAGGACGGGAAAATGCCGTCTCCCGTCGCTTTGAATGCACCCACCCCTTCTCCGTTCATTTTCAAGGAGACAGGATCACTCAGCAAGTTGCCATTAATGTCGACAGCAATGTTATACCTTTCCGCTGTTCAACAAGCATACACCCGTGCTCGCAGTCACGACAGCTCCTCTGCAGCATCAACTCCTACACGATCAATCCCCCCCTCTGTCACAGCTTCATCCGAAGACGCCATCCTCAACGAGGATGATACGAACAACTGTCTCGTGAATTCTCTTACACTGCCCACCTCCGAGGTCTTCGCTATCGCTCACACAGAGTTTGGTCACTGTGTGAATGAGGCCTATCGTTGCGTCTCTGAGCATGACCCTACGAAACCTTTCCAGGAACACACAATCGAGGAGCCTCCGTACTATGTTCTCTTCACCACCTACATAAGCTACCTCATGGTCATCTGTGTTAGTCATGCGCGTGACTTCTTCGGAAAGCGTTTTGCCAAATCTTATTTCACCCATCTTATGCCCCATAATGTAAGTGTCATCTTGATTCCCACATCTCATTCGTTTGATGCAATGTACAGGGTTACGCAGCGCTGAATTCGGATTTTGATTCGTTCTACGCTCGCCGGCTCCAGCGCCGCGTGGATGACTGCTTTTCCCAGCCTGTCGCAGGTGTCCCCGGCCGCACTGTTTTGATCCTCGACCGTTATTCCACTGATTATAATCTTACTCAAATCTACACCGGTACTAAGACACGCGCCTTGAACATCTCGTCGTATAACTACCTTGGCTTCTCCCAGGCCCAAGGAGGCTGCTCAGATGCAGTTGGAGAATGCATCTGTCGTTATGGCACCTCCACCTGCGGCACGCGTCTTGAGAGCGGGAGCAGCGAGCTCCATGCGTTTGCTGAAGCCCTTGTTGCACGTTTTCTGGGGACAGAGGACGCGTTAGTCAGTTCTATGGGTTTCGCCACTAACTCCACCTTCATCCCTGCGTTGGTGGGAAAGAAGTCCTTGATCATTTCCGACGAACTGAACCACACTAGTATTCGCGTCGGTGCGCGCCAGAGTGGTGCGCAGGTCCGGATGTTCAAGCACAATGATATGTCAAGCCTTGAGTCCGTTCTGCGTGAGGTGATAAGCCAGGGCCAGCCCAAGACGCATCGTCCTTGGAAGAAGATCTTGGTCATCGTGGAGGGGTTGTACTCCATGGAGGGCACACTTGTGAACCTGCTTAGGATTATCGAGCTGAAGCATAAGTACAAGGTCCGTACTGCAGTTGCCGTTTGGGTTATGATGTTGATGTTTTTATTCAAGTTCTACCTGTTCGTTGATGAGGCACATTCAATCGGTGCGATCGGCCCCCATGGACGTGGTGTGACGGACTATTTCAATATCCATCCTGGTTCAATTGATGTCTTGATGGGCACGTTCACTAAGTCCTTCGGTGCTGCTGGCGGATACATCACAGGGCCGAAAACCCTTATTGATGCTCTCCGGTTGCGCGGGTACTTGGGTCCGTATGCGGAAGCAATGGCGCCCCCTGTGCTTGCACAGATTATCGCGTCAATCGCGAGCATTATGGGCGTTGCTCCGGCACCACAGCCGTCCAAGTCCCAAAAATCTCTCAACCTTGCTAGCTCAATTATCACTCCGAAGGACAGTGCAGATGAGCTCCAACGAATGGTGCCTGCAAGCATGCTGCCGGCATGGATAAACCTTCATCCATCCCTCGCAGACGGATCCGAAGCTCGGATGCGTATCCGCCGTCTTGCCTTCAACTGCCGTTATTTGCACGCGGGCCTCAAAAAACTCGGTTTCATCATTTCTGGTCATCCCTTCAGCCCGATTGTTCCCCTGCTTATCTTCAACCCAGGCAAATGTGTGATGTTCGCACGTCTGATGCGTGCGCGGAGAGTACCGATTGTTGTCGTTGTCGTAGGGTATCCCGCCACTCCGTTGGAGAAGGGTCGTGCACGGTTCTGTGCTAGTGCATCACATACAAAGGAGGACATTGATATGGTGCTGCAGGCGTGCGATGAGATAGGTGAAATTCTAGACCTGAAACATGGTTTAGGCGAACGGTGGGGGATCGATGAGATTTGCGAGCGAGCAGTGGAGCTTGTTCACTCTGCTGTGTGAACGCTAGGGCCTTTTTATGTAGTACAAGCGCTCCGTTCACCTTCGGACGGTTGCGCATTATGATTGACCTGTGATAGCATATGTTTCTTTTTTTGCACGCCAGTTGCGCATCGGTACGATTCATATGTTGATGAAATATATCCAATCTTCAGACGGTGCGTTGTTCCCGCCAAAAATGAAGACAGATACAGGAAGATCGCCAACAGAGTTTTCCGGTTCCACAGTGATTGGCACAAACCCATCCATCTTCCAGAATCTCTTTTTGGGTTCGAGCACATAAGGTTGAGCGTTTTGGATGCCAACGACACCGTGAAAAGGGCACGCAGAAGCCATTGAGATGAGCAAGGAGAAAGCGGGGGTTGAAAAGAAAAGGAGGTTCCGCACGCACATGGAGCTCACACGAAATACGAAATCGCTCCACCCTTATATATGTAGAAATATATGTAGAATGCCGGGGTGGGGATAATTGAGCTTACTGCTTGATCTTAGGGGAAATTGTTGTGACCGGATGGTGTGACCTTGTGACTTAAATGAGTAACGCTGAGTTTTGCACAAATGTCAAAGTAGAAGTTGCAAGTTGTAAGTTGTGTTTCATCCTCCATAAACTTGCCAGGCTTGCTTCTCGTTGTATGCTTCGCTTTACTGGAAAAAATGTTGCGGTGAACAGGTTTGTACCCTTCAAACCTCTCAGCGACATACTGACACGATGTTCTCCTTCAGCGTCATCCAACGGCGGCAACTACACTTGGCACTTTCGGGCCAGCGTCTTGCTTCTGGTAGATTACAGCTGTCTCACTACATAAGAGTTGGACGGAAAGTTTCAGCACGGTCTGCCTCTACTTCCACTTCTTCTTCCAACGACAAGTCTAGCCATACCTCAAATCTACCACCTTCTGCTTTATCACCTCGCAAACATCGGGTGGAACTTAAGCCTGGCCCATTGAAAAGACCTTCGCCATCAAGCACGACACCAAAGCCTCACTCGATATCCCCAAAGCAAACACAACCCTCATTTCCAGCATTTCGTCCTTCTCCGACATCAAATGCGCCAGATTCTGTTCCGTCTGCGATCGAGCTAGCGAAGCAAGACATAGCAGATGCAACTGCTCAGGGAGTCCTTCGACCAGCTCCGCATGATGCCGGTGCCATCAAGCGCTTCACTCATCAAGCCTTCGAACTCCTTGTCTGTGTTTTTAACCTCATTGGCACATTCGCTCCCCTAATTTCTCTTGGCCCCGTTAGAAATTTTATTTCCGAGGTTTAAAGGCCATAAACACGCACCGTAAACAGGCAGCAGCAATTCGTTCACGCATAGCTACAGGCGGTGCAGCGCTCTCCAGAGCGGAGTCGCGTTTCATCAGAACATTCAAGCAGGATGCACTGAAGTACACATCCGTCCCACCTCCCTTGATTTTTCTCAAACACCCACCTCTAGGCTCATTCCGTTCCTTGTCGTTGTCGTAGTTATGGAGGAGCTCATTCCTTTTATTGCCCTTTACGTCCCTCGAATGTTGCCATCTACGTGCATCCTTCCAGGTCAACGTGATCGTATCAATGCGAAGGCACGCAACAATCAACAGCTGGTCCTTGCAGAGAACTCGCAATTATTTGACCTTTTGCGGGAAGAAAGTGAAAGCTCTGGCTTCATTCCGACTCTAAGCCTGAAAAATCCAGGGGTGCTGTGCGGGTGCGTACTCCTCGAAGCATATTTTCGAAACTGTACAAGAGCTTTTGTAGAGTCATCGGTGCCCCCGCTTGGGGGCCACTTCAACTGGTTCGGTGGCATCTACAACGCCACATTCAAAATGTCGCGTCCGACGATAAGATGCTCAAACAAGAGGCGTATGGACGTGATCTCACCCTTCCAGAGTTGAAGGAAGCCTTGCAAGAGCGTGGAATGTAGGTACCTCATTTTATTAAATGACTTGTCCCTGATCTCTGTGTTCCTCGATAGGCCTATGTTCAGCGAAAAGAGCTCTGCAGATGAGCTGAGGGCCCAGCTCAAGTGGTGGATAGACATGACAGAGATCATGCCCGAGGGCGCGGATGCTATCAGTAGGCGCTTGTTCGTGCTCGGTATTATTGGGTCACACAAGTAAATGCTGTCGGGGTGCCCTTCTTGTGGCGTAGTGCAGGATAAACAGACTTTCCTAGATCTAGAGGTCAACCATAATATCTCAACTCCACTCGTTGTATTCGTTGCGTTGTCCCTATCAGTAGAAATCTACCGGCCTAATACCTAGTGATATGTGGACATGAAATGTGTGGGGCTAAAAGTGCTAGGATGCAATGTCGTACCAATGACAGCCGAATCTCGCGTTATCGACCCTCAAGTCAATAGCGAGGTTCCTAAACTGTTCACGGAAGCCAATCATGTCCAGAGGGCGTTTAAAATTGCGGTAAAGAAGGCGTTTGGCCGAACATGATGACCCACTGAATAACACCTTCACCGAGTCAGGAAGCCATTCGTCAACAGTGGCCTCCCAGCCGGGGGCAAGAGCAAAAAAGGCCAACTCTCGCAAAGATGGCAGAGACAGCGAATTAAAGATGCGAGCTAGGGGTGCTACATTCCCAAACTGAACCGCATCCTCTGATAAGTAGATACTCAGTATCTCCAAGGTCTGATGCTTGATGAGGGCCATCGCATCATGCGGAGGATTAATTATCTCCAAGCTTTCGCCGTGGAACTTGATTTTCAGCTGAACTAGTGCTGGGAAGTCAAGGAGGATTTTCATCAAGTCGACTTCCGTCCCTGGTCTGTCGAGTGTAAGGTGGGTAATTTGAGGGAACGCGACGCGTGGAATAAGGTTAATGAGCGCCTCCTTTCCACAAAGAGCAACGTGCGTGATGTTGGACGTGCAAAGGGAAAGAGGATATTCGGAGTTGACAAGGAACGATGTTGGCGTAACGGATATTAAGATGTGTTTTAGAGCATAGAAACCACTGGCAATGAATGCATCGATGTAGCCGCGGCAGGCCTGTATATGAAGATCATGAAATCGGGCCGAGTGTGATGCAAGTAGGCGGAAAAGCCCTGACTGTGTTGGATCGTACTGGCGAAACCAATCCCATTTCTGGAGGCACACCACACTGACAGCCAACTGACGAGTACGTGCTGCTGCAAGCCAGCGGGCCACCATCGCCGTGTAGAAGTCTGCAGTCCAGACGCCCCAGTCATGAACATCAATAGAGGACCAGAGTTCTGGCGTTGCCAGTGCAATGTCCCTCCAGCGGCGACAAATTTGGCAAAGTAAAAGCGGAGCGGACAGTATGTGGGGAACGACATATCGATCGTTGGGGAGGCAGGATTTGAATATTTGCTGGAGAATCTCTGTGGGAAGGAACCTCACAGGGCTGATGCGAGCTCTGTTTTCGAGGATGCGAGCTTCCACAGCGCGCCGCTTCTCTTGCTGAATAGCCATGCGCATGTGTATCGCCTCGATCTCAGCCTGTAGGCTGTCGACCACAGAGTCTATGTTCAATAACTCTTCTCCATCTCTCTGCAAGGCGATCCGAGCTTCATTGATCTCCACCCCCAAGGGAGAGTTTCCGAAGTTCATCGTACAAAGGACAACACCCAATTGTTTGGTGCTGACAACAGCGACAGAATCCATCGCTCTGCAGTGGACCAAAGATGTTTCAGACACAATCGACATGCCTGCAATAACCTGGTCGGATTCAAAACTCGTATGTCAGGCTATCATTCAAAGTTTTGAATTGCTCACTCTTTTGCAGGACAATGGTTCAACGAAAGGGTAACTGCGTATCGTAGACAGCCGTTCGAAGAACAACACGAGGCTCAACATCGAGGCGAGGCCGGCCCATGTTCAAATACCCGCTTGGGCTTGGCTGAACGTATTCTATTACAAACTAACCGAGATCGAGACGGACTCGGACTCGGACTCGTAGACTTAACGGTATACTCGGGGTATACTCGGATGCCCACCGAAGAGATGCAGCAGTAGCACGGCGCCGATCTCGGTTCGAATACGCCAAGCAAGAATCGGACAGCTAGCCCGCGGAATTCGGTTAAAGCATGTGCAAAGTGCCAATGGGAAGAAGGAACAAGTTGATCAAACTACCTCTCTACTACAAATGCCTAATTAGGCGCTCCCTCAAGATAATCTCATAACTTCGCCTTGGCTTGGTAGTTTTCATCATTTATGTAAATACCGAGTGATGTCGCAAGTCAAATGATTCTGGAAGCGCTTCGCTTAAGGTATCCGCAGGGATGTCGACAGCCTGACATGAATTAAGGTCCTCTGTTTAAAAAGGATAAGTCAAGGATTGTCTGTGCAAGGCGAGGACTTCTCGAAACGGAAGGATGGGACCCGACACTAGTGCCGGCGTAAACACAGTCCATCTTTACAGCCGGCAGCAACTGATCACTCGTCCCTGTTTGAAAGCCTCAATGCACCATCCCTGTGACCGTACAAGTACCTACCAGCATGACAATACGGGAGCCCATCTTCCTTGTGGCCCCACCACATCACAGGCGTCCACTCATCCACGAGGTTGGCCAGTGTCTGGAGGTGGCCGTATGCAGCTGGCTGGGGCCCACGCCGTTGGCGCAGTGCCACGAGAGTGAAGAAACAGGCGAACACAAACAGCATTATACATAAGTTGAAGATCTGTACAAGTATATAAGGATGTTGTCGCGCCTGTCTTATATAGTAAATACGAACCTGCATTGGATACATATTGATCATAATGATGACCCCGTTGGCATTGTCGAAATGATCGACGATGGCATAGAACACAAAACAAAGCCCAAATATCCAGTCTATATCGTTGATGATTTTGTTCAAGAACACACATCGAAAGCTAGGTGCGAGTGACTCACGTAGCGCAGGCTTCGCAACGAGAAGCCCAAGACAGAGTGGATTGGCAAAAACCGACTTCAGTGGGTTCGTCGCCGGTGTAATCCCTTTTTTCTAGTACCGCATCTCCAATGCCCTTCATCTCGAATGACATTTGCGATGAGCTCAGAGCAGTGCAGACAAAGCGTCAACGGTCCCTGGATAATAGCCAGTGTAACATAAGCCATAATCCACCATTGAATACCTCCCCCTGCGAGCGGGTAATTAAGGCTGTATAAGAAATTCTGATCGTCGGGGAAGAACGACCACGATTTCCAGGTTATTGTACCGGTGAAGCTTTCATACGTATAGTGAATGTACAGGATGAGAGCACCCCATCCAGCACATGCTATGACGAGGCCCCAAAGAGAGCTGATAACCTTCCGGATGCTAGGGTGTGCATGCCACGCAGAAGGCTGTGTCTCTGATGGCCTTGCTGGGCCTCCGTCCACATCGAAGTCGGACACGCTGCGCATGCACCGGAGACGAACTGGGGTCAATTGCGTGTGGCGGATCAGAGCAGCGGTTAGACCCAAAGATGAAGAACTCCACGTTAATATCTTGGCAGCCCGCATCCCTGACAATGCGATCACCACCTGGAGAAGAAGTGCGACACCCAAAAGCAGGAGAGGTATCCCTATGATATCGATTTCAACGGTGATGTCACCAGAAACCATTAAAGGCGTGGCATAGGAAGTGAGCGCGACCAGTGAGACTGAGCTATAGGATATGATAAGGAGGACAACCATGATACCGTTAAGCAGGGCACCATTGGGGTTGCTCCATCCACGAGCTGCGGTCAGAAGGCGCAGATTAGAGTTGAAACTAAGTCGAGACTCTGAGGCCAGCGCAGAGCGCAATGAGATATTGTGTATGAAACCTGTGGAATCGGTGCATAATGTGACGATCAAGTTTAGTGACATGACCAGCATCTCTTTCTGCAGCGTGATGCCGCTGCGTCCCGCTGGGATCACAGTGACCGCACCTCCAGGAACGGTCATGATAATAGCGCCTGCTACAATGCAACAGCAGCTGACAATACTTGCGCATGCCACACCAGCGAGGGCATACCTACGACTTGTCAGACTGCGGTCGTAGAAATCGGGCATAGACTTCACGTCAAATGTGACCGAGTCAGAGTCATCCAGTTGATTGGGGAGTGGATCATATGCAAAAAGACTAGATGGATCCCAGGTTGTTTTCGTTGGCTTGGAAGTGATTGCCATGTGGGAAGCGGAGAATGGAGGAAGCAGTATATCACGTATATAAAAACCTTTGGCATAGCCTGATCTGGGTGTATGTAAGTTGTTGTCACGGCTTAACAAGTTTGACATAAAGACGATGGCTTGAACCTCTGTTAATACGCCCATCCATGCGACGTCATCGTTGTGGGCAAAATCAGGTGAAACCGAAATTTTATAGCGTAAGGCGCACCAACAAATACATGGACCTCAGGGAAGCAAAATTTCGCGAGTTGGGTGTGAGTTTGTAAACCCTTCGCCAAGCCAAACTTCATCATCTTCATCCGCCATGGGCAGGAAGAAGTTACAGAATAAAACTTCTACTTTGCCACTTCGAAACAATGGTATCCGCCATACTCCACTAGCGCAGGTCATGTTCATAAACGTCTACACTGGCTGCACCGAGGCTGCACATGGTGTAGTTCAGAATTTCAGCAGTTGTGGTGGGTAGCAATATTGACTTATTTCTTCACCTTTATATAGATCAATCATTCGCATACTGTATATGCGTACAGCGTATATGGCTCGAGGAGCTATCATCGCCATGCAGGGCATTATCGCTGGACGGATGGGTGCACATCATGCTCGTCAGGTTCCTTGTCTCCCTGCAAGATGGCTGGATCTGGAGGTGTAAGATACCGTCCTTTCACATTGCTTTCTTTGGAAGTATCTCAGTCCTTCGATTTCCAATCAACTTGAAGCAGATACCAGATGGCCAACAATCACCATGACTGCCAGCAACTGCTGGTGTCAGAGCCTTGTGTCTAAATACGATATTGAGCTGAACGCTAAAGGGCACGTACCTACTAGTAGCAAAGTGCCTCCAGAATTCTCCACTTGGGGCTTGAGGCTCGAGCTTTCGCTGCAGTGTCATGTCCCTCCCACTGCCAGTGACACTTCAAGGTCGGCTCACAATGTAAGTTGAGAGTGTGCTTTATTCACCAGCCACAGTCGACGCTACGACTTAGTATCCCCTAGCTAGCCTGGACCATTAGAAAGAAGGTAGCCGTTTGCGTATAGAGTCAAGGTTCTTGCGTAGCGACAACCTCCGCAAATCGCCGACTGAACAATTCAGTGAACACTTGGAGATTTCGACAAATTGATGTTGCGTGCTTTTTGGCGGCGACAGAACTACAGTTGATAATAAAGCAGAAGTATCAGCAACGTTACACGCATATGCATCAAAATTCTTACCATTCCGTAAAAGTCTGATGGTTCACAATGACGCTCGAATAGACTGAGGAATCTGCGATGCGAGAGGCTTAACCACCGATTCGAAGCACAGATGATTGGAGCGATACCATTGCGACGTGATGAATCGAGTGGATCAGGGATGTCAATCGACATTCCGTCTTGGTGGAGTGTAGTGTTGGTAGTCGTGGGTGAGGATGTTGAGAGGAGATAGCTGAAATTTTGACAGCTTCGCTGATACTTACACCGTCGATGAAGTACGGACGAATGTAGCAAACGGTGTCTGGAGGGTCAAGGATATGTTGTTATATTGACGTAGGACTTACCCTTTCGCGCACCCTCAGACACACCTCTGCCGTTCCTTTGCCGCATTCCACGGTTCTTGTCTGCAGCAAGACTCGATGCCACGCGTTCGCAAGCAGAAGGCAAGTCAATGTCTGCGTCGCGTGGGTGGTGCCAGAAACACCGTCTATGGTGGTGAAAGCGACATAGAATTAAGTAGGGTGGAAGTCTGCAGCGTGGTTGGCTAAGATTAACGTATCAGTCTTACAAACAAAAAGTCAGGTTAATGGATACTCTGGGGGTACCTCTGTCACTACAAGGAATTCAAAGCCTGACACTGTAGATAGTAGTTCAAATAAAAATCACTAGAGAATGCGCTGGAGCTGAATGTTTCAGGGGAACTTGTACTGAAACTGCATGCAGTTAATTTCATTGGAGTGGTGATTCTGCAGAGTCATGGCGCGTAAATAGTAGTTTTTGAAGGCTGTTATGACTCGTAGGGAGCATTCTTGCTGGAACGGAGGCGAACTACTACTTCAGCGTATCTTGGGCGTCTATGTAAACGAGATGGCGGCCGCAGGTTAGCGTGGTAAGGGGGTATAAAAGCGCACAATACACGCACCTCAAGAAAGACACCCACAATACCTAACACCATCAACCTCCAGTAAAATGTCACAACTCATTCCAAGCACCAGACCCCTTCAAACTTTTGAAGATCATGAGAAATGTGTAGTCGCTGTCGCAGTGTTCCCCGATAAGCGTCGAATGGTTACGGGCTCACACGACAAGACACTTCGTCTGTGGGACTTGGAGACAGGTGTTGTGTTGAAGAAGATGGAGGGGCATAGCAGTGCGGTGGTGTCATTGGCGGTATCAAGAGACGGTCAAATAATAGCAAGTGGTGAAGCAAATGGAGAAATCATCGCCTGGCACGGTGAAACTGGAGAAACTCTCACCCAACCCACCAAAGCCCCCTCCGCCTCGTTAGATTTCTCTCCGGATGGTGCTGTGCTGGCCACTGGTTCAAGGGACACGAAGTTTTGGTGTACCAAAACGTGGCAGATGCAAGGTGAACCAATCGACTGTGGTGCTTATGTCAACTGCATTCGATATTCGCCTTCTGGTGAACTTCTTGCCATTGCAACAGGCAATATCGAAATTTATAATTCAACCACAAGGGAACGCCTCACATCTTTCAAGGGTCACTCTAATGGCATCCCGTCACTCGCGTGGACCCTCGATGGCACACGCCTTCTTTCAGGAGGCTCTTCTAGTGATGCTACTATACGAGAGTGGGATTCATTGACCTGGCAGCAGGTCGGTCATCCCTGGAAAGGCCACACTAAAGATATCAATGCCATTGCCATTCACCCCGCTGGCACCCTCGTCGCTTCCGCATCTCATGACAACTATGTCCGTCTCTGGCGGCTCTCAGATGGACGAGCCATCGCCATTTTCCAGTGCTCACCCTTGTCGCAATCTGTCACTTTCTCCACGGACGGCAAGCACATCCTCAGCGCAGGCCATAGTAAAAGGATATCAAAGTGGGCAGTACCAAAGAATGCTAATTTAAAGGCGAGTTTCCATTCTTGATTCATGTACCACAATTCGAGCATCCTTCGTGCAGATCCCGACTATCGCGAGAGCCCGCGATCCATGTATAACTGGGGACCTGTCTACCGCTGAAGAGCTACTCACGCAAGGCATCTGCGCCGACGCCAACGACTATACTTCATATGCTCATCGCTCATTCGTTCTCGCCCGAAAACACGACTGGGACCACGCCATTGAGGATGCAATCAAGGTGATTTATACTGGCCCCATTGTGGCCCTTTACGAGAAGGCTGACTTTCATTCATGACATAGTCTATCAGCATTCGGCCCTCGTTGACAGGCTTTATCTCCAAGGGCATCGCCCTCTGCGGACAAGGCCACATCCGGGAGGCAAGGACAGCATTCGACGTCGCATCCATATTCACCGACCAAAATCATTCAGAAACCAACCATTTTCTTCTCTTGATAAAGGTAGGTCAAATTTGTCTTGCATATTCTCTGCTTCATTGCGTGTTCCAGGCAATCGCACTCTTCAACGCAGATCAACATGACGAAGCAATGCTGCTCATCAAAGAGCTGGCTGCCGCTTGTCCAACTACCGATCCTCTCGCATGTCGTGTCGTGGAAGTAAGTGTCATGGCCACACTTGGTCATCAACGCTGATCTTTGCAACTCGCACATCAGACATATATACGCGTTCAGCTCGGAATCAAGGCTTTCGATGGCGCGTGTCACGACGAAGCTGCTGACCACTTCACCGCTGCTGTCAACTCTGGCGCTTTCTCGTCAAAATTCATTCCTGAGATATACGAGGAGTTGACCATGGTGCGTCAAGATGATGCATACATAGTACTTTTCATAACTGAGTGCTTTGTCTAGCTCTTCGGCTGGGATCTCGAGTCTTTGTGTCTCACTACCCACCAGAAACGGTGCCAGGCTTTCCTTTCGGCAGGTAAACCCGATGAAGCCCTCGAAGCACACCAATATATGATGGATGCCATTGACGAATCTGCAAAGGCCAGCTGCCTCGGTTGGTCCAACGGCAAGTGTGAAGTCCGTGATGTCATGTAGACTACAATGCTCACATATATTTCACTCAGCTTTCAAGCAAGAATGCAGCGTGTTCTGTGCTGCTAATGGAGATATCGCCCTCACTGCGAGCGATTATGACAAGGCTATCGATCTATACTCAGCGGCAATCAAATCGAATTCTGCATCTGATGCTGTCTTTGCAAATCGGAGTAAGGCAAAGTTGGGTAAGATGCTATGGATGGAAGCACTTCTTGATGCGCAGAAGGTGCGATGGCATCTATCGTTTCATAATAAATGCTCACTGTGGCGATACATAGGTCATTGAACTCGCCTCCTGGTCTTATCTTGGATACAATTTGAAGCATGCAGCGCTTCATGGTGCACAACGCTATGATGAAGCGATTCAGACCTTTCAAACGATGCTCTCGAAATTGGACCATGCTCCCGACATTCAGACACGAAGTAAGCCTCTGATAACGCATTTGTCGACATGTTTAACTCTTTCTCCAGAACTGCGCCAGCAGTATCTCAGACCCTCTGAAGTAGAACGTGCTATTCGACGGGTCATCGATGCCCAACTTGACAATGCTCCGCTCCGTGTACTCGATACCACCACCGGTCTCTTATACGATCGAGAGGCGCAGATAAGCGCTTTCAAAATGAGCATAGAGTACAAGGAGCTTGTGTCATCAACGATCATGCATCCAGACCTCCACGTGAAGCGCATCGAGAAAGTGGTGGTGACGTACCTCCAATATGCTATGCTATCACACAGGTGGGAAGGGAGGGAGCCGCTGCTGCAGGATATCCAGGGAAAGGGCGTGTACGACTCGGAGTTGGATCTGGTTAGTGGCATGGCAAAGTTGCGGTCCTTCTGCAAAACTGCTCGTAATGCAGGGTATAATTGGGCATGGAGCGATACATGCTGCATCGACAAGACTAACAATGTCGAACTCCAAGAATCGGTCAACTCTATGTTCGTCTGGTATCACCACTCCGCGCTCACGATTATCTACCTGTCGGATGTTCCGCCTTGGTCAAAGTCTGGCGCACTGGCAAAAAGTGCTTGGAACATGCGCGGATGGACGGTTCAAGAATTCATCGCTCCTAAAATCATTCTTTTTTATCAAAACAATTGGACTCTTTATCTTGATGATCACACTCCAAACCACAAAGAGTCCCTCGTAATCATGCAGGAGTTAAAGGACGCGACGGGCATAGACCAACCAGCCGCTGCGACCTTCCGTCCCAGCATGGGTGGCGCTCGAGAGAAACTTCATTGGGCCTCAACCCGCATTACCACGCGTCAGGAAGATATTGCATACTCGTTATTTGGCATCTTTGGTGTCCGCCTGTCTGTTGATTATGGCGAGAAGCAGGACAAGGCTCTCGGGCGGCTCCTGCAGGAGATCGTGGCTCGGTCGGGTGACATCACTAGCCTTGATTGGGTCGGAAAATCATCAGATTTCAATAGTTGTCTACCAGCCTCCATCACTTCATATGAAGCTCCACCATGCAAGCTACCCCTCGTACCTGAAGATCAAATTCAGTCATCAGTTTCTTCGCTGCAAAAGACGGTGGCTGTGGATTTCGCTTTGGACCTTTACACCAAGCTTCGGAACATGCGCGCCCCTGGCTTCGCAACACAGAGATTGCGTCTGCCTTGTCTTGCATTCAATGTCACTGAAGTCAGACGGGTGCGTAGACAAGCCCCGGAAGCTCATTTCACGTATGAAGTGAAGGCAAACGGGCTTCACGACTTACTTATCACCACCGAAGATACCCTAGTTCAGTTCTCGCCAGCGAGACCCACTGAGCAAAAATTCGTTATTGTCCGTCCCTGGGATCGGTCTCTCCTCGAACTACCTGACTTTGCAGGACCACCTAATTTTATGGAACCGTCTGACTTTGGACACGATACGGAGAGTGAGGAGGAATACCTCACGCCGCCTTCTTCTCCGTCAGATGACCGGTCCAGTGGTCATCCCGTAAAACAGGAGGCGGTTGATCTGGAATCACGAGCACTGCGGTTGCTTGTTCGCCTTGGGCAGCCATTTAGCGCATTTTTGCTAGCGCAGCAGCGCAGTGGAGAATACAAGAGGATCGCGTCGGATCATGATATCATTGGAAAGGTCAAAGACGCGGTGTCTGTTGGAGACATCAGGACCATAGAAATATTGTAGTTGTATGTTTTGAAGTTTTGAAGTTTATGGATCTGAGCAGTTTGCATTTGTGCTTTAAAGATGATACTCATCAGTGAACTGACCGTTAATGATAGACAACAGAAGTCAGGACTAATCAGGCTCCGTTGAATGAGGATGCCAGCATGGGCAATAGAGGTACATATAATT
>MU179323.1:244658-272787 GCA_016767475.1 Suillus weaverae | reverse complement strand
GAGGTTAGGGATGTTGAAGTTAGGCATAAGGATTCACAGTAGAAAGTAGGTGTGAGTATATGGAGATGTGGTAAGAGCTGGAAAGAAGAGAGACGCTGCCAACACGAAATATGTAGTGTTTGGATGACAATGGATCCCCTGGACCACAAATTGTGGAAGCGCTTGCCACAAACCATGTGAGTACATCAAAAGAACAAATATGAATATCGCAACATAGCTGCGGTACATTCCGTGAACTCTGCTAGTGGAATGTCTTTGTGGTATGATCGCCCTTCATTCTAGCACATTTATTCCACCCCGTCCATGTCCTCCTAGTACCATGGGCCGCAGTTCCTAAAATGGGAAATACAAGATGTGGACGGTGTTGCCGGTGAGGTGCTGACAGCGAGCCATAGCGCGCATAAACCAGAGCTGTAGTGAGGATCCCGTTTGATGGGGCTCCGAGAGTTTACCACACTCGAACACGTGGTCTGGATGCGGGTGCGGGCGAGTACGAGCGATTTGAAAGTATGTCAAACAATCACCTCACGAGTTCATAATCTTCCCATAAGTATCCAGAGAATGGGGGAAGTCTGCTTCCACGTCGCGCTCGCGTTACCCTGCTTGTACGCCCTCGCAACATATGACTTACCGAACCGCGCTTCATCGGTCGTAACTTCTTCAGCATCCTCGTCATCCAGCTTCATGCTTGAAATCGAAAGGAAAGATCACTGTGTCGCCTTCGGACCTCATCAGGAGATCTTTCCTAAGAAAACCAGAGAAGGAAATGCGACGTTGGTTGAGTTACTCCAAGCGTTCATGTATCACCAAGTTCTTCGACAAACGTCTTGGCTTGATGGAGCATACATCAAGAAGCTCAGCAGCACAATGAGCTTGGCGGTGACGAATGTTCCATGGTCGCATTTGAGGTGCCAACCTTGACATCACTGTCAGCTCTGTGTTTGTACAGTGAGTCCTTCAAGTTGAGGGGGAATAGAAGGAAGACGACATACACAACTGTCTTGAAGTAGAGCGGCGGCTTAGGCATCAAATCGCAAAGCCCGGAGTCGGACAATATCCTGAGGCCCAAAAAGTAGAATATGGTGATCACAGTCCTGAATGGAGCCAGTTATAGCCTACAGGAGGTTATAGGCCTGAATGAAACCAGCGACTCCCAACTGAGTGACAACAGTCATTCGTGAGCTGTCGAGGCAAAGGCAAGCAACAACCAGCTTTACAGAGACGTGAAAGACACCATTGGTCTCGGTCAAGATGGTTTTTCGACGTGCAAGATCATGGCTTTCGTTCATGTCTCTCACATTACTACTAATCTCGACCAGGTTTCGGCAACAATGTTCGCGTGTGGTTTGAAGAAAGCAGGCCTATACATTTTTCATACACATGAGCATCGTTAATGAAGCCTGCCAGGTCCAAACGTACCTGCTCAGACCTGCTCCCAATAACCTACTAACCTTGACTTGCTTGATAGGCACTGGCAGCTTCTCCTGAAGTCCCAGACCGTATCCCGTCCCATGCTTCGCATTCTCGTTCTTGTTACCGCTGATAGGGACAGCAGAGACCAATGCGATGATGGTAACCGTACTCATACTATTCTGAGGCGAAGTGTTGGCGAAGTGAGAGATATAGTTCTGTCGCGTAATACCAGCTAATACGTGGGATTTCTTTAAAGCAACTAACTTAAGGTACTCAGCATCTTGCAACTCGATAAGTAAAACAATAGAGATACAAAATTCTACTTTCAATTAGATATCAAACCGTCGTTCCTCGACACCCCGTAAACCAGCACTGACGATTCTTCGTTCATCAAATGCAACGGTACCATATGTACTTGCACTGGTTGTTCCTGCAAAGCTGCCCTCGACAGGCCCAGCGACTTCAGTCCCATCTCCGCCCTCGAGGTCCCACACCCAAATCGCTCCGTTTGCATTCAAACTGACACAGCGCCCATCTGCAAGAGAAAGCGCAGAAACAGAGCCCGCAGGTCCATGCAGAGTCCGGACAAACGTCAATCTCGGTGTCTGGACCGATGAACTCGAGATCGGGGGTACATGAAGGCGGTATAATTGAAGGTGGCTCGATGTGTGGCTCGAAGGTGAGATGTATGAGAGTGGCTGTGGATGTCCCTGTTGGGGCGCTGTACCTTCTGAAGACCCATGGGTTATCGGAGAGATATCGGTCACATCTCCAGGGGCTAGAACGACCCATTTCCCATCCGTTTGTGTATCTGCGACTTTTTTCACTTTCCGGCCCCATTGGTCACGCATAAGCTGCAACTTTTGCTCGTCTATCCACCCTTGGGGGACGTCAAAAGCACGGGTAGACCTGGTGACGCTCACTTCAAAAGCCCCCTGTGTTGATGACTCGCTGGAGGATGTAGCGAATGTCCGTTCACGTGGTAAAATGCCCGACGGAGATATAATAAGTTCTGTGGCACCCACACTCCAGTGAGCAGGGTAAACGGGTATAGCGTAGGCCATGATAAGTTTGTACGACGCTGCTGAAGGCATGGCGGAAAGTACGAGTGATGTGGGCGGATGACTGGTGAAAGACGTGAGTGTCTGAGTGTGGGTGATACAATCATTTCTCAGGTCGTAAATCATGAGCGTAAATGAGTGCGACAACGTGACGAGCAACGGATGATTGTAAGCTGCGTGGGTCACCGGAGAAGCACGGTGCGGAGACGAAGGGACGTAGGTTTGCTTTGGAGTTGTGGCCAAAGACAGGAAAGAGTGATCATGTTCAAATATACTGAATTCTCCGGTTGTCAGGAAAGCAGCCAGGCGTATGATATGCGATGAAGATAAGGAAGGTGGAGATTGATCGAGTGCTACAGCAGATATTTCTGCTATAGATGTAGCTAGAGTAGACCTGCAAAGCAGAGTGCGCGATACTCCATTGTTGTCCCGTACTAGCAGGGAAGATCCACGGGGCTTCGACGACGATATGGTGAACCCGCCTGCCAATATAACGTGCTGACGAGGAAAGGCTGGCGTTGGTGCTAGAGTTGTTCCCTCAGCATTGGTGAAATTCTCGACAGCACAACGTCCTAGACATGTATGAGAGAGTGAAAGCAGATGAATAGTAATTGTAAAAATATACCATTCTTCCAGTTCGAGCTGATGCGGTACATCCACCTCCAGTCCAAAGCGTCATCAGCTGACGACGTAGTTGCAGAAACTCTCGAAGGAAGCGGTTTAACTGATCTTCCATCAGTCCGACCATAAAACCCCTTGCCTCCCCTCAGCCGTGTTTTGCCATACTCTCTGACAAACAGGGCTTTCCAGAGCTAGAAGCATTGGGGCAGTGGGCGATCCGAGTGTGTTCAATATTCATTCTCTTGTTGCCCAATTGAATCAAATATATACCTGGTTATCGCTCGCGAGCCTCGCACAGTTTCTGTTCGTCCCGTGCATGGCACATAGATCTCGGGAGTTTAGGAACGAGAAGATAAACAGAATGAGCTCATCATAGAGCGCATTATCAAATGTTGTGATAAGCCGATGCTCCTGCGACAAGATTCGAGTATTATGTAGCCTCTTTGCAGGCGGCAGAGGGGCTGGGGACAGTCGGTGCTTGGACATGGCAGTACGGGGGAGAAATGTGTAAGAGGCATATCACCAATCATTGTATCGGCCCGCTGGTAATTCATGGACCGGGTGGGTCCGAGGAACATCTAAATTTGGCCTGTCCCCCCGTTGAGCTAGCTCATTGTAAACTTAACTCAAACGAATTAAATGGCTCCTTCACGAGGTCCACAAGCACTCGCTCGAACGCTCCATAAAACGCTCTCGAATCACAGAGGACCTGTCCATGTCGTTCGATATGCCAAAGGAACCGCAAAATACGTCCTAAGTGGAGGGCAGGATCGCACGATACGGCTCTGGAATCCAGACCTTGGTACCGAGATCAAGAAGTTTGAGGCCCACGGATACGAGGTCCTTTCCATATCTGTGTTAGTCACATCAGCAGTTTCTTGGCCTCTATTGGTGTTGACGAATAAGACCGTATATTGTGTAGGAGTCATGACAATACAAAGTTTGCGTCTTCTGGAGGGGATCGCTCTGTCTTCGTATGGGATGTGACGGCGGGTGTGACGACACGTAGATTGGCAGGCCATATGGGCAAGGTGAATGTTGTGGAGCTTAATGCAGATGCGACTGTGCTGGCGAGTGGTGAGATGAAACCTTTCACTCGATGTGTAGATAACAGTGTTCATCATGCTTTATCTTTATCATAGGCTCGTATGATTCTACAGTAAGATTATGGGACTTGCGGTAAGCTTGGAACCGTTTGGCTCATGAATAATATTTAATTGTTCTCTGCAGGGCACCAGCGCGTGCGCCGATTCAAGTACTCGAAGAAGCTCGCGACGCCGTGCAGACCTTACACGTGGATGCAACCACGATAATTGCAGGCTCTGTAGACGGACATGTCCGAACATATGATCTCCGTAAAGGCGAACTACGTTCAGACTTCGTAGGGCGTATGTCCTGTGGATATTTATTACACACATATATTGATTCTCCTCATGCCTCACAGAGCCTGTCACCTCGGCTGTCCCCTCATCTGATGGCACCACGCTTCTCGTATCTACGCTTGATTCGCATGTCAGGCTATTCGATACGACCAGTGGTAAACTTCTTAATGCCTTCACTGGGCATAATCACACGTCGTATCGCTGCCGAGCATGCTTCGGACATGAAGAAGCGACGGTTGTTTGTGGAGATGAAGACGGTGCCGTTTGGGCTTGGGACTTGGTTGATGTAAGTATTCAAGGTCACAAGTGTTATTATTGTGCTTACGTTTGTTCTAGGCTACAGTTTTGCAACCCAATCCTCCGCCAAAAGTTCATGACAAGGTAATCACTTGGACAGAGCATCACCCAATAGACCCTGGGGAAATGGTTACATGTAGCGCAGATGGGACTGTGAAAGTCTGGCGACACTCGAGCTAGACTTCCTTTGCATAAGATATGATTGTCCTTTCATGTGCCAGTGGGATGCAGATCGCGAAACAAAATATTCCATTACTGAATAGCGCTCATAAGATGTATCCACTCCCTACGAAAACAAATAATATTACAAAGGTCATTATTATCAATGTGTCGTTCCTTCCACAACAGCCTTTAGTCGCTGTCTCAGCATATTCCTCGTGCTGCCTCCATCCTTTCCGTCTTTCCCATCCTTCTGCGACTCTGGCGCTGTCATCGTACTCTGCATTTCTGACTCCGAAAACGAGCTCAACGTCGGCGAGTTGGCACTTATAGACGGGGTGCCAGTACTGCCAAAAATGGAGCTCGTGGCGGTCCCATATCCGCTGAACTCCATAGAATCGCGCACAACGCCCAACTCGCCTGGACCCACAAGTTCGACGGTCTCAGTGAGAACAGCAATGCGAGTCCACCGCCGAAAGCGCGTGTACTTTCCCATTCCGCCCTTCGAGCTCGCACCCTCCCATTTGTTGTCACCGTACAACCAACCCTCAGGGTCTGTGACAGCTTCATCCTCAGACGCGGGATCGAGGAACGGGTCGCTAGAATGTTGTTCGCCAGTCCGTTCAGGCGACTCGGCAGGACCACTGCTGCTCGCATTCAGGTTGTCGCGGCCGCGTGCGGCGCGTAGCATCCGTGTCGCAGTAGATTCGTCAGGTCCGTCTTTATCCTTTGGAGGTGTCTTCTCCACTCGCCAGACACCCTCCTGGCCCTCCTTACGTATGATAACGCGCCATTCAGGTTCTTCCCACGTCCAGCGCGCTACGCGTTTCGCGCGGCCGTTCTTGCCGACCGCAACGTATGCCGTTGTAGAGGCGGGAAGAGGGAAGACTGAGGGTGGGGACAATGGAACTAGGGAGGAGCTACACCATGATGGGCGCTCATTAGGAAGCAGAGCAGCTGTCCAATCAAGACCCATCCACCATCGCTGATTCTCGTAGACTGTAAACAGAAAGCGGAGAGGCGGGGAAGGCTTGAGTACATCATCCGCTAATACAGATGCTGGGCGTATCTTGGTAGAAGCTTCCAAGGGAGAGGGCGATGCGGGTGGTGGGAGCGGCACTCCTGAGACAAATGCACATACTTGGTAAAATGCCCATCGGATATGTGCGCTGCGCGTAATGGATGCTCGGGCATGTTTGGCCCAGTGCGCTCTGTGAATCATGAACAGGGTGCCGCATAATGCGACGCAAATACGGAGACCAACGAAATATGTGAAGACAAGGTAGGGCAGATAGATAAATGCGAGTACTCGGAGAACGACAAAGTACGGAGGGAGGGAGGATTCAACGAGAGGTGATGAGGGAAGCAAGGCGCGAATGGTCGTTAGATCAGATACGAGAGCGTGAAGGGCACCGTCGGTTATTACCGGGGGCGAGATTGCCGAAGATGTGTGAGTGGATGATGACGTCCACCGTCTCAGTGCGAGAACGAATGAGACTGCGAGTGGTAGGAAGAACCTGGCGAACAAAGACGTCCAAATCAGCCAGAATGGGTAGATAGTTGAATATGCATACCTCAGGGTTGGTTCGGAGAGCAAGCAGAACGCCCACCATGTGGCAAGAGCAAGCCAGCTTTCCTCCCATGAAGACTCCCAGCTGATAATCTGTGCGAAGTGTCTTATGGCCTGAATATATGGTGCAAGGGCGACTAGTTCTGAAGCAAGTGGTGTCGGAATGGTAGTCACAAACTCGATGAGTGTTAGAGGTGACTGCACGGCAGGGCCCATAGTAGTCGCTGAGCTCACAGGTGCCGTCAGGGGCATCTGTAGTATCTTTGGTTTGAGATTAAGATCCTTGGACTTGGGCAACATCAATTAGCAGGTGATTTGATAGCAATACACTTCACACGACAGTTGTCGGCCACTATGCTTTTAGTGAGAAAGCGCGTTTACATATAACCTGTTTATGCTGGTCAGTCATACTTTTCGGACAGATATAAGCAACGTACGGTAAACCACAGAACTCACTATCGCGCTGGAGCCTGACGCTCGAGAGAATGAAATGTAGCCCGGCGTTCGGCTGCAGCAGGTCATGCTTATTGACGTGCAAAGTATAATTTCGCATCTAAAAAGTAGATTGTATTACATAAGTTTTACACGTAAACTTTATGGACTATTACTGAGCTCAAGTTTGAAGATCATGATCATTGAAATGCAATCGACGACGACGAGGCATGTTCGAACTTTATTGACCCTTTCTGTGGTGGTGCGACTTGCATTCTGGACACTAGTTTTTATTTCTGCATACTTGCTTCCACTGTTCGATGCATCACCAGGCATCTGGATCAGCGGGACACCCCCATCCTCTGTCCTCCTTCGTTGGGATGCGTTCCACTTCGCGCACATAGCAAGAGAAGGATACGTGTATGAACACGAGTGGGCGTTCTTCAATGGATTGCCACTGTTGATGCGCATTTCGGCCCACCTGCAGGCCCTGACAGGTTTTGGTTCAAACGATTGGGCGACGCTTCTTCGAGGTGGAGCAGGCATGGCTATACTGTGCGACTCAACACACGTGCTATATCACCTATCATTACATCATTTCCGCTCACCTTCCCTGGCATTTTTGTCGACCGCACTCTCCGTGTTCTCCAGTAGCCCCGCAGCACTTAAAATGGCACCCTACAACGAACCGTTCTTCACATATCTCTCGTATCGGGGAATGCTGGCATGTGCTCGCTCCAAGTGGGCTGCAGCATCTGTATGTTTTGCGTTGGCAAGCATATTCAGGTCCAATGGAATATTCTTGTCAGGATTCATACTGTGGGGTATGCTGGTCGCGCCCTTTCTGTCAGGGCAGAAAGATCTGGTAAGCATAAGCATCCGAGTATATGATGTCTGAGTTAATGCATTTATGCCAGCTTACTCCTAGGTATCTGCTTAAATGCGTGTTGTTGACTGCGTTGCCTCTGATCCCCTTTATCCAACACAATATCATCGCATATCTGCGATTCTGCAAGCCATCAGCAACACGCATCCCGGATTGGTGTACGAGCAATATGATTCCTTCGATATATTCCCACGTGCAATCCAAATACTGGAACATCGGCTTCTTGCATTATTGGACTGTCTCTAACATACCAAACTTCATGTTCGCACTTCCTGCCTTGCTTCATGTTTTCGCGTTCTGCTGGTTTTATCTGTCGAACTTACCTGCCATTATTCCTCATATCGCACCGCGGATCTGCTCAAAGAACAATGACGTCCCTCCCCCTCCTCAGCTTGACTCTCCATTTCTATCTCCGTCCCTACTGCCCCACGTACTCCACGCCTTGGCGCTCACGTCGATCTTGACATTCAATGCTCATGTTCAGATATCACTCAGGCTTCTACCGTCTCTTCCACTCACGTACTGGGCTGCTGCTCGTCTCATGCTCGACCTTCCGAAGTGGGGGAAAGCATGGGTCACGTGGAGTGTTTTGTGGGCTGCCTTGAGCTGTGTCCTATGGGCAGTATTTCTCCCGCCTGCTTGAATTTGTATGTTAGAAATTGGCGTGTGTTGGAATAGATGCACATATACCATCGGGAGACAGCAATCTGCCTCAGCATAGCATGTTTTAGTGTTGCTGCCCGATATCTGACATCGCAGTGCCGCCTCGCTTATTGACGGGGAATAGCGACAATCACCGCTCCATACTCCTTCCACAAGCTAGTCAGTCTCAAAAGCGGGTTGGCTCTCGTGTTCAAACAGTCTTCCCTGCCTTGAGTAGTTCTGTTCGTTCCAGCTTCTGGGAGATAGTGCTTCATACCATATTCAATAATTTGTCAGATCAATACAACTATAGGATACAATGCTGGATGTACATCATGGTTTACACAACGCAAAGTGATATCGGTAATACAAACACGGGATCTAAGCTATCATATCACACAACCTCCAAAAAAGCCAGAACCTCTTCCCCCTTGTTTCATCCTTCACTTCATCCAAGGGTTCGTCAGCATATTCGTCACTATACAGATCAATCGTTCGGATGTCCACAATGTCGGACGTCCACTTGTCTCGGATTCCAGTGCCATGGGGTATCAGAGAGGTCGTCTCATTAGGGGGATCCAGGGGAGCGTTGCCTGGAACTGCTATAGAGCCTATGAAAATGTTCTTAGCAAGGATCCAGCAGAGGGCCATGACAACCATGATGGGTATCTCGATGTAGTAGGAGACAAAATCTACTGGTGAGAATGTGGGGAATATAGAAGACCATCCTTGGACTTCTCAGCTCATCAGTATGAAAAGGCAGCGGTGTGATAAGCAAAGTACGCACTCAAGATGAGGGCGATCACTGTGATAATCTGGGAGGTCGTGTGGGTCAGGGAAGAGGTAGCTAGCAGTATTAACACACGCACAACAAAGTAAGGACCCCATGGCCAGGTCCACGATACTCGGAACTTCATTTCGTCTAAAGATCGACCCTGTCTGATCCAAGCTTTCCTGAATCTCCAACTGGCCAATCCAATTGATAACCAGGCAATCTGAATTTTTCTTAGTCCAGGATTACCACACATTCACGTATTGATACAAACCTGGTTTGAGACTCCAACAATGGTTTGCAACCATCCCCACAACTGGCCGCTGCCAATATAACTGCTGCCTAAACAGAGCACGCTAATGCTACTGGTTGCAAGCAGCGCGTACAAGGGAACACCTGCTTGAGTGGTCCGAGAAAATATACGAGGTGCGTGGGGGATGGGGCCAACAATAGATAGGCCATACAGAACTCTTGTCCCCGCGAAAAGGGCGTGGTTACCGGCAGATAATACAGAGGTAAGAATGACGGCATTCATAAATGACGCGGCTACGGCTGTTTGAAAAAGTGTTAACACTTATACAAGGGGCGAGGAGGATATGCTCACTTGAACCAGCTAGAGTAAATACAATTGTAAAAGGGGATGTAGTGGTCGTTTTATTCGACAGATTCGGGTAATCCCACGGCACTAATCAAAACAGTTAGGTGTGTAGCAGTGTGTGAGCAAAGAGCAGCCCACCATTCAGGCCGATGAGCAGGATGCTCAGGACATAAAATAACAGAATCCTAATCTCACCGCTCGCACATCAATAATCTAGAAAGTCCGGATACTTTACTTGCCTCCAGAACACAAACTTAACAACCTTTGGCATGTTTTGCGAAGGGTTCTTCGTCTCTCCTGCGGTGATACCTAGACTTTCTGTTCCACCATCTACAGACTGATCAGGTGATTGGGTTCACAATTAGCAACACAACTCACATGCGAAACTAGCTGTCACGAAAACCTTGGCGAAACCACCAAAGCCGCCAACGAACGGAGCGCCAGGAATGTGCCAATTGTGTGTTCCGATGTAGGTATGCGACCTGTTGACGCCAACATTGACGAAAATGCCAACGATAATGAAGACCACGATGGTGGCGACCTTCAAGAATGAAAGCCAATACTCTACCGCAGAGCGTTAATCCCATTTTGGAAATAGCAAGAAAATCTATGTCACTGACCCATTTCTCCGTAAGCTTTGACGTGAAAGGCGTTGACTGATACAAGGAACACCCAAAAGAGCAGGCTAACCGCCCAAGGATGTGACGTCGTCCAGAATTGTAACACCAGCTGCGCAGCGGTGAGATCAGAGGCAACAGACACTGCATCATTGAACCAATAGTTCCACGACAGCGCGAATCCATAAGACGGCGAGAAAAAGCGCGTCGCATAGGCGTTAAACGACCCTTGGAAAGATGAAAATGGTTAGCGCGCTGCCTAAATATTTTGGAAAAGAAGTCGCACCGGCCACTGGGTACTGTGTGGCCATCTCCCCTAACAGCAACAGTGTCACATATACAATGAATCCCACTATACCATAGCAAATCAGCATGCTTGCAGGGCCACCTTGGGCAAGGGATCTTCCGGTTCCTAGGAAGAGTCCAGTTCCAATGGTACCAGCAATTGCGATCATTTGTACTTGGCGTGCAGACAGGCCACGATGTAGACCACCGCGCGCCGGCTGAGGGAATGGCGCTTCCGCATCATTTATATTGACATGCCGTTCGCTTCCAGAACCGTCACTGAAACTCTTGGCTGAGGACTTGGTCCGCGAGGAAGAGGAAGATGCTGAACGACTCATGGACCAGGGCGCTCAATATTGCTCCACACGATGAGCGTGAAGGCCGAGAAGTCAGAAATAGACGCGTAATTGTAGTCGGATCCATTTATTTTTGTCACCTTCTGGTCCTGCGGTGCACGTAATTCTGGCGCCATCGTGCGCGACTTCCATAACGCGTTGTATTAGGTCATCAGGTACTGTACTTGGCTTGACGGTGTTTCGCGGGCTTATCTGGAGTCGATCGTTGTAATGAACCAGTACCCGAGCGAAGCACGTATTATTATTAAATCTGTTTAATTATAAGTGGAGGACTTTACGATGAGCGACTCAAGTCGATTGTCTGACTAGAAAATAGACAACAGAAGTCAGGATTAATCAGCCTGAGGCTCCGTTGAATGAGGATACCACGACTCGAAACACTGACTGAGGACTCGGAGATCAGCACAAGGTCCTTTTATTTGTCTAGACATTAGTGAAACCATTCCAGTTGCCAATGCATCCGTGCTGGCAGGTGAGGGTCCTACAGGTTTGGATCACGAATCCACGAATCCAGCTTTGTAATAGTAGGAAGTGTTTGAACATGCATTTCGAAGCGGGATCAATCCATGAATACCATCATCGACGGGGGGAAGTCGGACATCCCAACTTCAAGGCGCCTCAAGCCGAGATCTAGTTACAAACGAAAGAGGTAGGTAGATGATATTGCAAACTTGCAGGCGGGATCAGGCAGAGCACTCCAGACTTCAAAGCTTCAAGAATGACAAGTGGTGTGCCAGCCGAGGAAGCTAAATTGTCCGTCGATAGTGCCAGCTCATGGGCAATAGAGGTACATATAATTACAATGAAACTTTGAAGAACAGCCGTGTAACGAAAGGGTATGACTACATATAATACAGAGTACATAGATAGATTCCATGTTTATCACGACAAGAGGCAGATAAGGGTTGTCATATGAAGTGCAATGTGGCGGTAGCCATTAGTCCAGGTAAGAAGGCTTGAAAAGAACATCGACTTGATGGTGATGGCTTGCCCGTGCCAACCTCAAAGCGTTGGGCTCTCGTACGAAATCCGCGAACAATCGGCCTTCCAGGGAAAGGAGGCGCCCAGTTGTCACTCGGTAGGTATTTCTGAGGACCTGGTGGATGATTCTTGTGCCGACAAGACAGTAGCAACAGGCACTGCAGTCTCGATGGTGCTGGCTCGTGGCTCTCTGATGACTAGTAATTCCTCAATGCCCAGTTGGGTACGAGGGTCAATTCCCCTGGTCCGTAGGACTATGTTATGTTCCATGACAGACAAGAGCACACCAATTCGGTCTATACAAATGGTGAGAAGGAAATAAAACACGATGACGACCGATATTTACCGTCTGTGTCAGCAGGGAACGCGAGCCTGCGGCGTCTGATCCAAACAAGCATTTTGAAGTATGCCGACTTGTACGGCACATGTTCATCTGAACAAAGCGTGAGCAGGGAGATGCCCATCGTCCATCTGAGAGTTATGGTCGCGATCTTGATTACCAAGAGCATTAGTGAAACAGTTTGCCAGAATTGAAATCATATTTGCCTCGGTCAGGGCGATGATCTGCACGGAAGTATCATCGTCAGTCGACTATACGAGATGATTGGTAGCAAAGACAAGACCTTTTCTCCGTAGTGGTGCAATTCGCAGTCTTCCACGTGTCTGAATCTCATGATATCATCCATCGCTTCCAGAAAATGGTCTAGCGAGCGTAGACGTTTGGCCAGAAGTTTGACGAGTGATCGACGATCGAGGTTAGGGATGTTGAAGTTAGGCATAAGGATTCACAGTAGAAAGTAGGTGTGAGTATATGGAGATGTGGTAAGAGCTGGAAAGAAGAGAGACGCTGCCAACACGAAATATGTAGTGTTTGGATGACAATGGATCCCCTGGACCACAAATTGTGGAAGCGCTTGCCACAAACCATGTAAGCACATCAAAAGAACAAATATGAATATCGCAACATAGCTGCGGTACATTCCGTGAACTCTGCTAGTGGAACGTCTTTGTGGTATGATCGCCCTTCATTCTAGCACATTTATTCCACCCCGTCCATGTCCTCCTAGCACCATGGGCCGCAGTTCCTAAAATGGGAAATACAAGATGTGGACGGTGTAGCCTGTGAGGTGCTGGCTGCGAGCCATAGCGTGCATAAACCAGAGCTGTAGTGAGGATCCTGTTTGATGGGGCTCCGAGAGTTTACCACACTCGAACACGTGGTCTGGATGCGGGTGTGGGCGAGTACGAGCGATTTGAAAGTATGTCATACAATCACCTCATGAGTTCATGATCTTCCCATAAGTCTCCATAGAATGGGGGAAGTCTGCTTCCACGTTGCGCTCGCATTACCCTGCTTGTACGCCCTCGCAACATATGGCTTCCCGCGCCGTGCTTCAGCGGTCGCAACTTCTTCAGCATCTTCGTCATCCAGCTTCATGCTTGAAATCGACAGGCAAGACAAACGTCTTGGCTTGATGGAGCATACATCAAGAAGCTCAGCAGCACATTGTACTTGGTGGTGACGAATGTTCCATGGTCGCATTTGAGGTGCCAACCTTGACATCACTGTCATCTCTGTGTTTGTACAGTGAGTCCTTCAAGTTGAGGGGAAATAAAAGGAAGACGACATACACAACTGTCTTGAAGTAGAGCGGCGGCTTAGGCATCAAATCGCAAAGCCCGGAGTTGGACAATATCCTGAGGCCCCAAAAGTAGAATATGGTGATCACAGTCCTGAATGGAGCCAGTACTAGTACGTGTTGTAGGAGGTTATAGGCCTGAATGAAACCAGCGACTCTCGACTGAGTGGTCTACAACAGTTATCCGTGAACTGTCGAGTCAAAGGCAAGCAACAGTCAGCTTTACAGATGTGGAAGACATTATTGGTCTCGGTCAAGATGGTTTTTCGCCGTGCAAGATGGCTTGCGCTCATGTCTCTCACACCACTGATCTCGACCATGTTTCAGCGCTCAGCGTCAACAATGTTCGCATTCGTGACATGTGGTTTTGAGAAAGCAAGCCTATACATTTTTCATACACATGAGCATCGTTTATGAAGCCTGCCAGGCCCGGCAAACGTACCTGCTCCGACTTCTCCTGAAGTCCCGGACCGTATCCCGTCCCATGCTTTGCATTCTTGCCCTTGTTACCGCTGATAGGGACAGCAGAGACCAATGCGATGATGGTGACCGTACTCAGCCGTACTCATACTATTCTGAGGCGAAGTGAGGGATATAATTCTGTCACGTAATACTAGCTCTAAGCTAATACGTGGGATTTCTCTAAAGCAACTTACAACGTTTTTTGGCCATTCCAGTCAAGTTAGTTTGAAATTTCAACCGTCAATCTGCAGCTGACACGATATCTGATAATCGTCGAACAAGTTCAAATTGTCCTTGTCCTTGCCCTTGCCCTTGCCCCTTGCGCTGCGCAGTTATCATCCGGCGTTTCAAGGTAAAATTTAGCTCCCAAGAGCAATGTGGTTGGTGCTGACAACCTCATGTACAACCATGCACGTGCAGTGTATCTCGTTCCGACATGGGGGATCGATCTCAATCATCTGAACGCCCGGCATTACCAGACCCAACACCCAAGCCTTCGTTGCCACCCGGTATGGTGCTTGGTCCGGACGGAAAACCCTGCAAAATATGTACGGCGTTTCGTAATTGGAGGCCCGCCGCTTCAGGCAAGAAATCCACCGCAGGAATGATGGCTGCTTTTGCATCTGGAACAGGCTTCCGATCCCCCGATTCTAAGCAAGAAAATGCAACACTGCCCCAACACTGTCCGCCGGATGTCGAAGCCCTTGGACGTGCCACGTGGTCATTTTTGCATGCGACTGCAGCATACTACCCAGCACGGCCCACTACCCACCAGCGTGCAAATATGCTCAATCTCATCCACGCGCTACCCGTCCTGTACCCATGCACACACTGCGCGGCGGACTTTGGCGACAAAATAAAGGAGCATCCCCCAGACGTGGGCAGTCGGGAGAGGTTGAGCAAGTGGTTCTGCGAGCGTCATAATGAGGTGAACGAGAAGTTGGGCAAGGAAATGTTTGATTGCGCAAAGGTTGATGAGAGATGGAAGGATGGTCCACCCGATGGCAGCTGTGACTAGGCTGCAGTGTATTCGTGCAGGTGGGTTTATTCACTCCTCAGGAAACACATAAAGCCATCAATAAGTACGGACTGCAAGCTCCTAATAATACCACTCATGGATAAAACACGGTTTGTTCCGGGTCGAAAATCTGATCACCGCCCGACAAGGCGACCAGACAGTGGCATGAGTCTCAAAACCGTCACGCAACCGCACCAAGATAAATGGTATCCAATGCGCTTGATAAGCGATGGAGACTCGATCTTATGAATATGAGTAGACCTCGCGCACTGCATGAGGCAGCAACGTGTGGGTGCAGACTGTTGAGTCTTTCTTTAACCTTCAACTACACTTACCTATCCTCCATTGTGTTGGATTTGAGAGTCTTGGTATGTTGCATTCGTCGCTTTTTTTCGAAATTTTGACCGTCGTCATCATAATCCAGCAACTTGAGCCCAGTGTCTAGATCGATACCAAAAGCAAGAGGGTTGTGCATATGTCGGTGCGTACCTTGAGCATAGCGCGCAATCTACATTGCTCACTATAGAGTAGACGTCCAACGTACTCGTCGTCGGCCAAACTGGATGTGGGAAGAGCTCAGTCGTGAACATACTCGCTGGAGAAAGCTGGGCACCCACGTCAGACGACCTGAGTCACTGTACTAAACAGTGGACTGAGTATACAATTCCGGTCGATGGCCGTTCATTCCAGGTCTTTGATACCATTGGTTTTCTCGAACCCGGGCTGGATACAGAGGGATACACGGATGCTATCGCCGATACATACCTCGCGATCGATGCCCTGAGGAAAAGAGGCGGCATTGATCTACTCCTGTATTGCGTACGCGACGAAGAGATCGAGAAGATGAAGGGACACTATAGGTTGCTCCATGAGGTGTTTTGTGACGAAGAAGTTCCAGTTGCTCTCGTCGTCACAAACCGTGGCGTGAGCGACAAAGCCTACAAGGCAATTTTCCGCTCACACAAGATCGATTGTGTGGACTACGTCTGCGCAAACATAGCTAGTACGCCTGGGCCTGGTAGTTCAGCTGTGAACACCGAATCGCAGAAGGCGATCAAGGAATTGCTAGTGAAGTGTTGCGATGCAGGTCCTAATCCTAGGTCTACTCTGCAAAAGCTATGGCGGCGAGTTCAAAAATTCGTTGGGACAGACCAATCTCAATCTTTCAAACGAAATGAAGTATTCACGCTGCTCACACGGCGTTGCAACATGCAACAGGCGGTAGCCGAGCAATTGCTCACAGCCCTAAACCTCCAGCTGCCGTCAAGTCGGCTTTATCGAGCACCCTACGCAGGCGGTAAATGTTGGTTTTCTGTATCCTATAACGTCACATTGACTAATCGGCGGCTGTAGCTGCAACTCGCGAGCTGCCTTCGTCAGAGAACAGTGCTGTTACTCGAGATGAGCAAGTGTCGAATGCCAGGCCGAGGTAAGCCTACCAATTATTTGACAAGACTTGAACTTGAGCGTATTGTGTTCCTTCCCTTCAGCTCTGGATCTCAATTACATTCTGCTGTGGATAGTGCCTCCCTACATTCTCGCTCGGACAACTGATGCCGTTGCCGAGCACCGATCTGTTGAAATATCAAGAACGCACATGTGTATTCATGAGATAAGATACTGATCGTCAACCACATACTTCAGTTATACCGTATGCTTTCCTCCTACATATTATTAGAAACAACACCGTGACACCGGTGCCATAAGACGTTCTAGGGCAATGCTTATTCAATATACACTGCGTGGACGAACTATTGACTCCACGCATGTATCAATGATTTCACAAGGGAATAGACTTATCGATAAGAATAAGATGGTGTAGAGATTGGACTAGCAGATCGTAGAATCCCACAGCTCTGTATGATCCACGTAAGGTGGGGTTTGAAACGCCATGGGCTGAGAAACCACTCCCAAGATAGTCAGCTCGTCTGTCACAACATCCTGCAAGTCGGACATTGCTCGCAAATTGAACAGGATGCGTGAGGCGAGAACGCTATGCGTGACTAGCTGTGGGCTTTTCCGACTCAGCTTTAAATACGAAGTAAATAGCGACATGGTTTACCCAGCAAGAAGTGCAGTATAGGATGGCTGGGCGCCTGGATCAGAAGCTTATATGGCGATATAAAAACGACTTGCTCACAGGTAGTACAACGATGGAAATGCAATTCGCCATCGAGACCACTGCGAAAAGTAAGGCCGCGTTACTCACAAGAGCCTTCGAAACTCACGAGTGATACATAGCATGTAAATCACGCCATCCCGACATAAAGTAGCCACCAGCGGATTACCTTCCAATCCGAAAGATTTGAAGCGTTTGTACAGTGTCAGCGCCATCAGCACTGCAGAGGATCATGCGGTAACTGAGTAGAATCATTGCAGTGCTACGTACCAAGCTCGCCGAACATCAACAGGCCATAAACAATGCTGGAGTTCAGTGGTTCCTCAAATACGCCAGTCGAATCTGAAGAAATCTTTGGTGTGAGCAGAAGAAATTCGGGACAAAGATACAGACCTCCGGATTCACTCGCACCGACATCTGAGATTACCAGCACCGCTACTGAGAGGGCCTGATGGAATGGTTGATTTTTCAGTCAAAAGAGACCAAGGTCACCGTGGTAAAAACCAATGTCAAAATCAAGAACCTCTTGTCACACCCCCAAAGCACGTATGTCCTTACCACAAGTAGGACTTCGAATAAAAGGAGTCATTGGAAAGGAAATAATTTGACTGAGAGTTGATACTCACACTCAGCAGCAGCTATACCCAACCAGCGGACGCCTAGAAAATGATTGAGGATTAGATTTTAAGTGACGTTCTTGTTATACACAACCATCATATACAGCAGCGAATATCCCATGATCGGACTGAAATATCGTCATGGATATTATTAATGTCGTATCGCGAAGAGCTTACAATTCCTCCATGAGTGGATTCGATCGAGTCTATCGGAGGGACCTCAGTGAAGGGCGAGGGTAGCCTAAAAGGTCGCGAATACTCACAGTATACGGTCATGGCAAGGCCTACGAATGGCATATAGCGCGAAACGATGAAGATTATCCTCCTGATCCCCCACCCTCTTCCCCATGTCCAACGAACCTGGCATCTTGTCAACTTTGCAGAGCGCCATTGACAATGATAATAACTGACCTCCGAGTCGAAAGTGATGATGTAGTCAAAAAGCTGCAAAGAAAAATCAGTAGTTACGATTGTTTTCCATTTGGTCCTCCTTACTAAAACTGCTAAGGATGCAACTGTCACGAGGATTCAGTTTTGCAACAAAAAAAGGTAAATATAGACTACCCGCAGTATACTGGATTCAAATGAGCAAATAAAATCAACAGGTGACGAGGAGTACGCACTGCGACAGTCTGAAAACCAATGGAATCGGGAGAATAGGCATTCATCGTGTTGAGCTGAGGTAGCGGGTAATCTCTCGTAGTCAGACTAGATTGAACTTGAAAAAGGAATTAGACAGTCGTTCCATCAAGGTTGGCGTATTGGGCATTTCTGGGCCCTTGAGCGACTTTTAAGTAGTAACTCTCCCCACAGCCGCTGAACACAGCTATTGGCAAGAGTTCGACTGATTTAACCACCATACGTGCCTTTTACTTGGGTGGAGCTGTGCACCGAATATATACGTATATTGTAACTCTCGAGTAGGCAAGCGATCATATGCGAAGACAGTGAATGAAGATATGGCGAATCATGGTAGATGGTTGGTTACACTTCGACTTCCCGATATGCCGGACCTAATCGCATGCCTGCCATGCAGCACAGTCATCACCGGGGCCGCAAAGACCATCAGCATCGGGAGTTCGAGACCGCCCGGTAAGAAGTCCATCATACCAACCACATCTTTGACTTGCAATTGCAAAATGACATTGTGATCCCACGCGATCCTGTGCACCACGCTGCTGTGCTGAGCGCTGAACAACTGTCCAAGGCGAACAATCAATCGCAATGCTCGTGAATTTCCGAATCCTGTTCTGCAGGAGTGCGCTAGGCATCGACAACCGATCGGTATATATATTGTGGATGTTTTGAGAAAGTACTGGTCCGATGCATATGGCGAATAGCGTCACCTCCCAATGACAGACAGAGAGTTTACACATGAGTACAGTAGCCGATAGTAGGCGCATCCTGATTACATAAAGTCGAACTTCAAGATTTTTAAACACCGCTCGAACTGGATCTCAGATCGTGCCAAGCATATGGTCAATGGACGATAATTATATGCGATATCGTGTTGCCGATTCCTTTCGTTAACCTATCATTAAATGTGTCAAATGATATTGTATCAATGTCATAGTGCATACATAGTTCCCATCTTATCTTTGTGTGGGCAGCTGGCATACTTCCCAGGGAGGCCTTTCTTGTTTTTGCAGGATCTCCTTGTAGAAAGTTGCTTGCAATGCCCCCCTCGAAGAACGCTAACCCTATGCTCAAGCCCGGCAAGAAGTCTGCGGAGCCTAATTATGTGCTTGTCATCCACGGCGGTGCTGGTACCATGATACGGGAGGGCTCAACACCTGAACAACGTGCTAGGTACAGGGCTGCACTCTCGCAGGCATTGAAAGCGGGTTATGAAGTGCTCAAGAGCGGAGGAGAGGCCATGGATGCTGCGGTCGCGGCTGTATCGGTCATGGAAGGTGGGATAAACAAGTATTCAGGCAGTCGATAACTAACTTCTACATGTAATTTATAGACTGCCCATTGTTTAACTCTGGGCACGGTGCGGTTTTTAATGTTGCAGGCAAGGTACGTTTCCTTACCTATGTTTAAGGGCCCTCATGTATATCATGCTATCTAGATTGAGCTCGAGACTTCCTTGATGGTCTCCAAGCCTCCAGCATCACACCCCGCAATGCCCTCCTCCCGACGCGGATCCTCGATTACTTTAATCACTCACACCAGAAATCCTTCTCACCTCGCACGCGCGCTCTACCTCGCGCCCCAGCTTGCCCCTCATCCAATGTTGTCGGGTGCAGCAGCAGAAGCCACAGGCGCTTCACTTGGCGTACGTCAGGCTGATCCATCCTACTTCTGGACTGAGGCACGATGGAGGGAACACAGACGTGGTCTTGGATTACCTGAAGATCCTGTTGAATACCCCACACTTGAAATACCCGACGATACAAACTCAGAGACTACGGATGTTGCCAGCCTTTCTGATGACAAAGACACAGAGACATGGGAACCTCTTGATCTGATGCCAACAGGCACTGTTGGTGCGGTCGCACTTGATATCCGGGGCTGCATTGCGGCAGTAACCTCCACTGGGGGACGTACTAACAAGCTTGTTGGCCGAGTTGGAGATACTCCCGTAATGGGATGTGGTTTTTGGGCTGAAGAATGGGAAAGGGACGGGGGATTTGTGAAGCGTACCTGGGATCGACTAAGAGGCAAATCCAAATATGAGGGTGTAGGCGTTTCTGGTACTGGTGACGGAGACGTGAGAACCAGTTGAGCAGATGTTCAGCTTGCAAGTGCTAACCATATACTTTAGTACTACATTCGCCGTGCTGCAGCTTCCAACATTGCTCGGCGGATGCAATACCTTGGCGAGTCCCTAGGCGAGGCGACTCAGAACGTCATCGATGACCTGTTCAAGGAAGGAGGAATGGGTGGCGTCATTGCACTGGACAGAGACGGAAACGGTACGGTTTCGTTCTTGCGTGAAACTGCACACTGACTCGAACTCTGGGTGTACTACTAGTGGCTCTTCCACTGAACTGCAGTGGCATGTATCGCGGCGTTATTCGTCCTGATGGCGTGCCGCTCACGGCTATTTTCTTTGACGAACAACTTACTGAACTCTAAGCTGGGCAAACAAACTGCACCTGAGTGTACATTCATCGTGGGTTGTTCCCAATCAGATGGGACTTGGCAACATACATCTCTGCAGACACATTCATGTGGGACTGGTTGATAATTAGGTCACTGAGAAGGTACACACTGAGCGAGTTTAGAATGGGATGTATAGCAGCCAAATCCTCCAACCTCGTTATAAAATCTGAAAGAACAAGATCTTGTGGAGCTCGGGAACTTGTCGTTGGAATAACATACGTAGTTATGTATACTTTCTCCATGCAAATGAACAAGTCACTTTGCCGGAGTGGTTAACGGGATCGCCTGCTATACACAGCTAAGCGGTTGGGCTTTGCCCGCGAGTGTTCGAATCGCTCAGGTGACGCTTTTTTGTTACATTTCTGCAATCGAGGGTTCCCACGGGGTCTAGCATGACAGTTAACGTTGTTCTACTTACCGCAACTTTGCACAAAGTGTGAATATTTGAATTCGAACGCTCACGCGCACGTACGATGAGTGCGAACAAATATGCCAATCTTCCCGACATTGTGCGTATTATCGCGGCTATTCCTATGGTATACACATTTATTGCTTGATGACAGGACACTGCGCCAGATGTCTATGAAACAGAGGACGTGTTTCCGTCATCTGATATCGACGTCAGTGTTCCTCGTGTTCCCAGAATGCTAACCACGAACAACTGATCTCTGTCAGAAAGGAGATTCGGATTCTGACGAACCCTCAGGTCCGCGGATACGCGCGCAGCGGGGTGTGGATGCCTCGAAAGAAGAACTCGATAACAGCAACTTGATCAGTGCGGAAGATGCGAGCAGACACTTTCGGCGAGCCGAACGACGTCGTGCGTTGTATATGTATACCGTGTATCTGGTCACTGACATCTGATCATACGTCAGGCCAGGAATCACGCTTTGCATACCCCCCGTCACCGACATCCTCTCCATCACGTTCACCATCACCGAGTAGGCGACCTCTCCCTGCGCGCCTACGGTCACTACAAGCTGAGCTTGCTGCTTTGGAGGGTGAGCTTGCAGATCCATCAAATCCTGCACTTAAAGCCGAGGGTGTCGATGCTGGTGAGATGATAAGAGGATTAGTAGACGTGCGTAGACGGTTAGAGAAAGTCAGAATGGGGCGCGAGGGAAGGGGGAGATTAGTCGGTGTTGTGCTTGGGGATGGCAGCAGGGAAGACGGTGAAGAAGACGTGGAGCAGCCCAGTCCGGATGACAAGGCAAAGGAGTCGAAAGTGCACGGAGTACCAGAAGTTCGGGGAGTCGCTGAAATGGACAAACGAGTCGGGGAGCTAGAAAAACTAGTGGGCTCCGTGGGCGCGACTTTGGATGAGGTATGTATTTTTCGACGCCAAGGGGTAGGGCACTGTGCTAACTAGTTTTCAGTCCTCTCCGATTACCCCACCCCTTCTTCCTATGCTCACGCGCTTGAACTCACAACTGATGCTTTTGACTCAACCGCGGCATATTGACTCCATCTCCCGTCGACTGAAACTTCTGTTGTCTGACCTTGAGCGAGTATCTGCCGCACAGGTACAAAAGCGCCAATCGCAGCAGCCTGGGGGTACAACAATAATTCCTGGTACTGCAACCCAGGATGCACTCCTCCCCCTGTTAACACGTCTGGCTCCTTCACTTCCTCACATCCCACATATATTAACTCGCTTGCGTACTCTCTCTGCATTGCATGCATCTGCGGGCGAATTTCAGGGAACGATGGCGGCGCTCGAAGAAGAGCAGCGAAAGACAAAGGACGCTCTGGAAGCTCTCAAAAGTGCCGTCGGAGATGTGGAGGCTAGCTTAGAAGCTAACAAGGGGACGGTCGCAGGGAATGTGCAGGGTCTGGAGGACAGAGTAGATAGAGTTTTAACTCGACTCGAAGAGCTCTCAAAGTAAGTAACAGCAGGCAATTATAATGATACCATTAATGCAATGACAATCAATGCGCGTAAAATACAATCATCCCATACAGCTTCTTTTCAATCATTCCAGATCGGTAACCCCACTATCTGCAAGATACTCTCTGGCGTGCTGCTTGGCCGCAGCTGAAACGTTTGGATCTGGAGATGCGCACGATTAGAAGGCGCTTGGTGGTATGAGAGCTGATCTTACTATGGATAGCTGCCTTGTATCCAGCAAGGACACGATGCTGGTGTTCCTCTTCTGAGTGTGTATCAAGCTTGTGCTGGATACCAGCAGCCTCCAACACTTCTCTGGCGTGTTGCTTGGCTTCTTCGGAAACATTGGGATCTGCACGAATCAGCAAGATGGTGTGCCCTCGCAAGCAACTGACGTACTGTGGGTCGCTGCCTTATAGCCCCGAAGAACATTCTTCTCATGCGCCTCGGCTGCTGCCGACTGAGTAGCCTTTGCCTGCGCTGGCATAATGGGGTCTGCTGACTGACCCATCTCTTCAAGGCGTTTCAAGGCGTTCTCCTTGGCCTCACCCGATACATTAGGGTTATGGACAGCCGCTTTCAGGCCAGCAACAACGCGCGCTGTGTCTTTGGTGTGTTCTTTGGTTCCTGGGACGCAACGAACTCGTGAGTAGAGACGACTGAAGATGCGGAAAGACATACCAGACATGATTGTGTTTGATCAAGAAGTCAGGGAACTGAATTGCGGATGTCACCTCCTAGGGGACGCTTTATATACTCACTAGGGGCTTCATGGACTGACGTCGGTATGATATCACGTTCACGTGATGTGTGCGTCAGTATAAATATTTTTTGGATCCTTTTTTTTTTATCAAAATATTGGATTTCCTTAATAATAAAACATATTGCCGCTTCCTCCGCTCGTTGCCACTCACAGTGAGCGGGCGCTCTTCGGAGTCGTGGCACAGCCACCGTGTCGCAACTCGTACTGACTAAGCGTCTCGCTGGTTCACTCAGTTGCACAGCCACTAAGTCCCGCTATTAGGAACTATAATCGTCGTCGACGATCCCACAGTTGCTGTGTGACTATTTGAAGCATAAGGTCCGTCATCAATATGTTTCCTCTTCAATCGCACCCAAGAGTCAAGTACTACCTGCTTCTAAAATGCTGCTCGGCCGCACTAGGCGGTCATATGACAATCATGATGGGCCCCCGACGCCGCCGTCGCCGACTCTTGTCGTCGATGACGGTGATGATGAGCAGAGTGACAGCAGTTGTCAAAAGGGCAGGTATGGTAATCACCGCAGGTCTGCATCCTCCAGTGATGCAATACCGCGTCCGAAATCATCCGTTTTCCGCTCGGGTCCCTTCTTAGCCCTGCCCACTTTTCACCATGAGCATGATCGCCGCCGGCAGCAGCATGAAGCATTACTTGATGGCGATAATCACTCTGATTTTGATGGTTCTGCACCGCATGCACGTCACGATCTGAACAATAATATCCTTAGCTCCGATCCGTTCCTTGCCGCGCCTCCGCAACAATCATCAAGACGACTAGGCTTCTTTACTGCGTCGAACAGTACTAGCAACCCCAGGAATACGAGTCCATCCCCTTCGAAGCACCTCAAGCACAGCGACAGGTCGTATACTCATCCTCGTGCTGAAGTCGCAGTCTCCCAATCCCCGATAATGGCTTCTGTCGCATCTTCGAACACCCTCAAATCACACACGTCTCCCTCGAAAGTATGCCTCCCATTCACCACGCAATCCAATATTTGACGTTCGCTACCTTAGCCATCTTCTACTCGGACTTATGATGCGAAGCTCGTTTCACGAGAAATGCACCGCCTCGGGACCCTCGCAGGTCTTAATCCCAGCATTGCCCCCTCTCTATCCACAGGTCCTGTTGCGCCCCCTCTCACACTCACGCCATCAACCTCGCCTTCCAGCAGTGGTATTGCAAGTGCTCCTATACTTCATTCCAGCGCGTCAAGTGTGGGTATAACGGACAAGGACAATCCCTGGCGCACACTACATGTGCATGTCCTCCCCTTGTTCAATGAGGAGCCATTACGTGTACCCATGTACGTTCGTTGCGCAATTAGCTGTTCTGCAGGGTCTAAGTATATACAGAGAAGACCTCAACGCCCTTGTACGGCGGCACATCCGAACGGTGCTAGCTTTGTCCCCTTCGAAAACCCTGGCAACTCTCGAAACGGACGCGCGCGAGCTCATTGCAGCAGGCATGGTCACTCTCAACGCTAAGCTCTCTGATATCTCTGACGAAATATTACTGGGCCGTGTCCTTGAGATCTGGGGCTTTTTCTGGGACCAAATTCTCCCGTATATCGAGGGGGTTTGTTATCTTGCCCAACATTGGCTTATTTTTCTATTCTAAGACCATCTTTTAGGTCCTATTACCATTGCAAACCGATCCTTTGCTGACCTCGCTGCATCGCACGCAAAAACAACATCGAACCTCTTCGCCCACGCGACAAGGCAGTAAACTGAGTGGCTCACTAGCGCTCTCTTCGCTATCTCCGACTATCGACGTTCGCAGCGTTGCCTTATGTGCGTTCCGCGATCGTGTCGTGCTTCCTATCTATGGCCGTCTACAGAATCTGCTGTCCCCTCCTTTGGGGAAAGACACGCTCGCACGGCTAAGTCCCTTCCGCCAACCGAGATTGCAGCAGATGTGCGTGCCCTATTAATTTTTAAATTTAAATGCTCATGACGCCTTCGCTAGGTTACTAGTCCTTACGTCTGAGCGGCGCGTCCGCTCTCCCTCTCCACCCCTTTCACTACACGCACCTGTTATCCATCCTTCGGCAGGTGAGGCAGCAATCGAGTCTCTACTCCGCCTAGTCTCGAACCCGCAGCGGCTTTCGCATGGACTCGCACCTCGAGCAGCCACGCCCAGTTTCCTGTCTGCCGGGCGCCCTCGAGATCGACGGGGGCGAATTGGCTCCTCCGGGGCAGCGAGTGTACTTGGGATTGTTGGCGGGTGGGCGGCGATGCCCGCACGGCCAGATGAGCGGGAGGAAGAAGAAGAGGGCGGAGAGACTCCGAAAATTGGTGGGATTGATAAAGGGCTGACGAAGCCGTACCACCAGCGTGGAGGTGGGTGGGGTCTTGGAGCTGGGAACGAGGACATTATTAGGCCAGTTGAGGAAGACGACGACGACGAAGCGTTAGACTGGGATCAAGCTCAGGTTAGTGGGAGCTACCTAGCCGAAGCGATCTCAAATTGATTTAATGGTTTTAGGCTGTGGTCGAGAGGATGGTAGGGGTAAAACCCGTTGAAGCCGTTGCTGAATCGCGCAGAAGGGCTACTTAGCTGATATAACTGATAAATGTCTTCGGTGCATTGTCAACATATTCTGGTCAGCAGGACGGGGGCCAGCCTCGATGCGGGCGACAAGTACCAGGAGACAGTGAACGAAAATATAGGATAAGACTTCAGTTAGTAAGCGCCAAAGAGGTAATATAAGTCTCTTGTGCAACGTGATGGACGAAATGATCTTTTCCTTCTGTTTGGTCAGTTGTCGGTGAAGATGGTTGATTATGTCGATGACTGGTTGCAGACTTGAAAGGTCGTGCAAAGTTGTATCTAGCTGCTGCTGGTGGTCGGTGATAATATGGCCGGGTGAGGTGCATTAGTTCTTTACATAAAGAAATCCCACGTAAGTATTAGCTAGTATTCGTATATCCCTCACTGCTTCGCCTCAGAATAGTATGAGTACGCCGTACAGTCACCATCATCGCATTGGTCTCTGCTGTCCCTATCAGCGGTAACAAGGACGAGAATGCAAAGCATGGGACGGGATACGGACCGGGACTTCAGGAGAAGCTGCCAGTGGCTATCAAGCAAGTCGAGGTTAGTAGGTTAATAGTAGGGAGCAGGTCTGAGCAGGTACGTTTGGGCCTGGCAGGCTTCGTAAACGATGCTCATGTGTATGAAAAATGTATAGGTGTGCTTTCTCCAAACCAACATGTCATGAATGTGAACATTGTTGACGCTGAAACCTGGCCAACATTAGTAATGTGAGAGACATGAACGCAAGCCATCTTGCACGGCGGAAAATCATCTTGACCGAGACCAATGATGTCTTCCATGTCTCTGTAAAGCTGGTTGTTACTTGTCTTTGCCTCGACAGCTCATGAATAACTGTTGTAGACCACTCAGTTGGGAGTTGTTGGTTTCATTCAGGCCTATAACCTCCTACAACACGTAGTACTGGCTCCATTCAGGACTGTGATCATCATACTCTACTTTTTGAGCCTCAGGATATTGTCCAACTCCGGGCTTTGCGATTTGATGCCTAAGCCGGCGCTCTACTTCAAGAAAGTTGTGTATGTCGGCTTCCCTTTATTTCCCCTCAACGTGAAGCACTCACTGTACAAAACACAGAGATGGCAGTGATGTCAAGGTTGGCACCTCAAATGCGACCATGGAACATTCGTCATCCATCACAAAGCACAATGAGCTGCTGAGCTTCTTGATGTATGCTCCATCGAGCCGAGACATTTGTCTTTCCTGTCGATTTCAAGCATGAAGCTGGATGACGAGGATGCTGAAGACGTTGCGACCGATGAAGCACGGTGCGGGAAGCCATATGTTGCGAGGGCGTACAAGCAGGGTAACGCGAGCGCGACGTCGAAGCAGACTTCCCCCATTCTCTGGATACTTATGGGAAGATCATGAACTCATGAGGTGATTGTATGACATACTTTCAAATCGCTCGTACTCGCCCACACCCGCATCCAGACCACGTGTTCGAGTGTGGTAAACTCTCGGAGCTCCATCGAACAGGATCCTCACTGCAGCTTTGGTTTATGCGCGCTATGGCTCGCTGTCAGCACCTCACCGGCTACACCGTCCACATCTTGTATTTCCCATTTTAGGAACTGCGGCGCATGGTGCTAGGAGGACATGGACGGGGTGGAGTAAATGTGCTAGAATGACGGGCGATCATACCACAAAGACGTTCCACTAGCAGAGTTCACGGAATGTACCGCAGCTATGTTGCGATATTCATATTTGTTCTTTTGATGTGCTTACATGGTTTGTGGCAAGCGCTTCCACAATTTGTGGTCCCGGGGATCCATTGTCATCCAAACACTATATATTTCGTGTTGGCAGCGTCTCTCTTCTTTCCAGCTCTTACCACATCTCCATATACTCACACCTACTTTCTACTGTGAATCCTTATGCCTAACTT
>MU179323.1:166710-222529 GCA_016767475.1 Suillus weaverae | reverse complement strand
ATTATGGCGAGAAGCAGGACAAGGCTCTCGGGCGGCTCCTGCAGGAGATCGTGGCTCGGTCGGGTGACATCACTAGCCTCGATTGGGTCGGAAAATCATCAGAGTTCAACAGCTGTCTACCAGCCTCCATCACTTCATATGAAGCTCCACCATGCAAGCTACCACTCCTATCCGACGATCAAATTCAGTCATCGGTTTCTTCGCTGCGAGAGACGGTGGCTGTGGATTTCGCTTCGAACCTTTACACCATGCTTCGGAACATGAGCGCCCCTCGCTTCGCAACACAGAGATTGCATCTGCCTTGTCTTGCATTCAATGTCAGGGAAGTCAGACGGGTGCGTAGTCTAGCCCCGGAAGCTCATTTCACGTATAGAGTGAAGGCAGACGGGCTTCACAACTTACTTATCACCACCGAAGAGACCCTGGTTCAGTTCTGGCCAGTGAGGCCCATTGAGCAAAAATTCGTCCTTGTCCGACCCTGGGATCGGTCTCTCCTCGAACTACCTGACTTTTCAGGACCGCCTAACTTTATGGAACCGTCTGACTTTGGACATGATACGGAGAGCGAGGAAGATTATGGGATGTCGCCTTCTCCGTCAGACGACCGGTCCAGTGGTCATTCCGTAAACCAGGAGGTGGTTGATCTAGAATCACGAGCACTACGGTTGCTTGTTCGCCTCGGGCAGCCATTTAGTGCATTTTTGCTAGCCCAGCAGCACAGTGGAGAATACAAGAGGATCGCGTCGGATCATGATATCATTGGACAGGTCAAAGACGCGGTGTCTGTTGGAGACATCAGGACCATAAAAATATTGTAGTTGTATGTTTTATGTTTCGAAGCTTATGTGGTTTGCATTTGTGCTTTAAAAGATGATACTCGTCCAGTATGCGTTTCATATATCAGATTATAGATGGGCTGTCTGCCCATGGGTGCTTGATACAAATTATTCTCTAGGTGTCGTCACTTCCCCACTTATCAAGTCTTGCAACACCGTGACAAGTTGACAAGCGATCCGCAAATTGGCGTCACCACATCTTTCGACGGGTAAACATCACATGTCCCTTGGATCCTTCGCGGTCCAAAGATTATACATTGGCACGTGCGACTGTGGTTGACCGAAGTGTGCTGAACACCAGTCGATGCTAATCAGTACGTGAGTCGAGATCAAGACATGAAAGACAACGGATAACACACGTTGCCATAGAATTCACGGGCATAATTTCAGTAGGAGGGTAGTAAAATGATTTCCCTGCCTTTGCAGCTACGAGCATCAGGTGACTGGCTGCGAACATCCATGTTGAGATGACTTCGTGCTGTCGATAGTGCACGAGGGTCTCGCGGATGCTTGTGGCGATACTTGTCATATCGGTCGGATTCGCTGGTAGTACTGTCAAAGCCTACAGAGATATCAGCAAGCAACGAAAATCCATGTGCCTAGCATACATCAATTATAGTATTGCCAGCGACATCAGGAAATGCGAAACTTGCTCCAGAGAAGCGATACTAAAATGACTGCGTCAACGGGGTCTGTAAGCGGAACAACAGAACGCTGGCAGACGCTGTCAGTGGTTTTGATCTTGCGTATTTGACTAGGTAAAAAACGGTGACGACGTATGCGGAGAGACTATCATGGATTGACAGCCGGCGGCTTCCTGCTGAAGGTGATCTTTGACGCAAAGAGGTACAGAGTGTCTCCAATCCCTGCCTTTCAAAGAACCAATTGACCCGTTCTGAGTTGTGTAATCTCTCTGAGTACTTCTTGCGAAGCTCTTCCTCGCTATAAAGTTCGTGGGGTTAGTACATTAACGGGCGTAGTTCTTCAATGGTACACTCCGAAGGCTCAGGGAAAACGGGCTTCTCGGACGTAGGCGGTGGATAGACGGAGTGTAAGCCTTGGAAAACGCATGAGTGAAGCGGAGGAACGCAGTTGCATCACCTGTATGCATGATGGTATGAAACGCGTGAAAATTGCTTCTCGCAGATAACAGCCTACCCAATGTATGATTCCAATAAATCCCGACCGTGGTTTCATCGCGGAAGGAGACGTCTTTAAGTCTCAAAAGAGGGACTTCGAAATCGAGCGCACTGCGCTGACGAGGGCCTGGGGAGTTCATGAGCAAGCCCAACAAATCACTCTGAATTACGTGAGAATGATCAAGGATAACTGAAGACGTTGATTCGAAATGAGGACGCTCTTCGGGACCAATGATTTGTCAGATAAATCTTGCGAGCTCGTAAATTTTGGTGTCTACATTTTGGTACAGGCCATGATCGTCTGCCAGCCTTCCGGCGGCATGAGGCCACAGTTGCAAAGTCCTGGAGAGCGCAAGATTGAACTCCTTCACATCCAGCGAACCCACAAGAATGTGAACGTTCTGGATCTAGATAACATTCAAGTTCGGGGATGTACAGGATAATAGGCGGCCAGTTGGTTGTGCGGGCTGCACAGAGAACGTCCGAGTCGGCATCAGCTTCTCAAACAAGTACTTGAGTGGAATTTATGTCACGAATCGGGCACATCGTAAGTAATGTCTTCGTTCGCTCAAGTTGGATCTCACCTAAACTTAAATCTCCAGTTAAGTACTAAGGTGTGCGACATGTCGTGTGTTCCGAGTCAGGGAGCTTGATACCCTACGTACTGCTGTCAAGTTTGCATGATAGGGTTCTCCGGACCGCCATTCTTGTTGCTTTGGAGGGGAGTATCATTCCCAGATGACAGCACGGACTCCCGCAGGCTCCCGTGCGTTCCTCTATCGTACAAGGCCCAAGTATTGGAACATTCCCACCACATGATTCCCAGAATTGTCATCATTACGACCCCACGGGTCGAGATTAAATTGATGCCGTAGTCAAACTTGATAGTCTGTTCAGCAATCGTCAGCTGCAGAGAATTATAAGCTGGCCTGCTATTCCTTCTCAAGACGGTTGATTTCCACTATGGCATCATCAAATTCAAAGGTGTGGTTTGGTAAGTGAGGAGTATCTCGATAGCCCGAAAACGCTAATCGTTGTTGCTAGTGACTGGGGCGTCTTCGGGTTTTGGTCGAGCGGTTACCGAAGTCATGCTTCAAAAAGGGGACAATGTTGTCGCGACTCTGCGGAAACCTGCTATGCTAGATGACCTCGCGAATTCGTACGCAAAGAGTCGCCTTCTCGTCTTGCCTCTGGACGTCACAGTTCCTTCTGATATCACTACTGCTTTTCTCAAAGCGCGCGAGACATTTGGCCGCATCGATGTTGTTTTCAATAATGCGGGACTGTGCATAATCGGTGAAGCGGAAGGCATGCCTGATAACGACGCAAAGCTCCTGTTCGATACATTGTTCTGGGGTGCCGCAAATGTCACGAAAGAAGCCGTGACAACCTTTAGAGATTTCAACCAACCACCTGGGGGACGTCTTTTGCAAATGTCATCTCGTGGAGTCCTACGAGTTGTTCCAGGGGTAGCACACTACGCCGCAGCGTACGTGACGCCTTCTCGCTCATCGTTTTAACTGACATTTTGATAGCAAAGCAGGTACATACATTTCACTTGTCCTTGATTCGAAGTATTTAGTCGCAAACAGCTCTTGAATCTCTTTCGGAAGGGTATGCTACTGAGTTGGATCCAGCATGGAATATTAAGGTGCGTTCTACGCACGATACTAATTTCAAGCTCGAATTCATCATTCACAGATCACTGTTCTTCAACCTGCTCGTTTCCGTAGTGCCGCACCCTGGACCAATGTTCTCGTGCCAATCCATCCTGCGTACTCTGATCCAAATTTACCTTCTAGACAGTACCGCAGCATATATCCAGGAGCTGAGCGTTTTTCAGACGGAGACATCTACAAGTTTGCACTGCAGATGCATAGGCTCGTGCAAGTAGATGATCCCCCGTTTTATCTCCCGTTGCACAGAACGGCCTTGGAAGCGGCAAAGATTAAGGGCCAGAAGTTGTTACAAGCTGTCGAAGATTACGGTAGTTGGTCAGATGATGTATATCTTGACGAGGAAAATAATCAGGGGCGAGCATAATTTTGTAAACTTCTTCGACGCGCTAATTTCCGACATGTACAGTCTGCATGTGTCCTTGTCCAATTTTACCACCTGATGTTGATATTCTCATGGTTGACGTTGCAACCGATATCCACTAGAGCCCTATCAGTGACGGCCCGGTTTATCCCCTCTTCATAAGGGGTGATCACCATGAGTGTCCATACATCCATCTTCCGCAGATTGATAAACCCAAAGCTTTGGAATACGTCGTCAGACAATATTCAACAATGACCTCCCCGAAAGTTTGGTTTAGTTAATTTGTTTCTGCTGCTGACTAGGAAACGAAGCTAACAACTTTCTCTGCATTCAGTCACTGGCGCATCGACTGGTCTAGGGCGAGAGGTTCTTGAATACGCTTTGAGCAAAGGAGACAACGTACTTGCCACCTTGCGCAAGCCCTCGATGTTGGAAGATCTCACTGCTAAATATCCCTCCTCCCGCCTCGTTACTTTCCTGCTCGACGTGACAGACACACCCTCAATTACCGCGGCATTCAATGAGGCCATCTCGCACTTTAATCGTATCGACGTCGTGCTGAATAATGCAGGATACTATATAGTATCAGAAGCTGAAGGCATGCCTCACAAGGCAGCACGAGAGATGTTCGATGTGCTGCTCTGGGGTGCAGAAAATGTCATGCGCGAAGCCATACGATGCTTCAGGGACGTCAATCGTCCAGTGGGCGGGCGATTATTAAACGTTTCTTCCCGGACAGCCATTATCCCACAGCCTGGCACTGTACATTATGCTTCAGCGTGAGTTCGCATATTCTGCGCAGTTTACATTATAGGCTGACATTCGACTGATAGCAAAGCTGGTAAATAAGCTCTCAATTTCATCTTATGGTTGTTAAGTCCAACTGGGCGTCATTAGCTTTGGAGTGTTTGTCGGAAGGATACATGAGCGAACTTGACCCAGAGTGGCACATCAAAGTAGGTCGCTTGTATTTTCCGGTGTTGGAAAGTAATTCACCTCGACAAAGATCACTCTCATCGAGCCAGGTCTTTTTCGTACGTCGATAATCCAAAGCCATGTGACAGAGCCCGTTCACCCGGCTTATGTATCCAATGCATCCCTCCCTACGCGCACATACCGAGCTCTCTATCCTGACATCGAGGAGACGCATTTTGACGGCGATCCGGCCAAGTTTGCACAAATGATCTACAAGTTGTCTCGTTTGGATGAACCCCCAGTGCGCCTCCCTTTGCACAGGGTCGCCTTGGAATCTGCGAGACAGAAGGGAGAATTGTTGCTCGAAGCTGCCGAGAATTGGTCCAGTTGGTCGGACGATGTGTACTTTCGTAAATGAACGAAAACCAGTGTCACATATTGTGGGTAAGTGCCATGTGTCGGGATATATGTATACACTATTGAGAATGTTTTAGGATGTACGGTATCGTAGTCTGAAGCACACTAGTATCGATATATGCCTCTATGTCCCGGGTAACCGTAGCCCTTGTTAAGACCACCATAGGAACCACCCACACCGCCCCCAATGGGACCAGATGCGGCGATTGACGCACCTCCTATAGCTCCTCTTGTAAAACCGCCCACCGCACCTCGTGCCAGTCCTGCTACTGCCCCTTCAACAAAGCCTACTGCTCCTCCAGCGATTCCGCCAACAGCGCCACGTACTGCCTTCGCGGCACCATCGGCTGCACCCCTAACATTGTTGGAGGTACGTCCCATTGCGTCAGTGTATGTAATCATATCGGGCTCGGCACTTCGCGCACGCCTGTTATCGTATTTATGATGATGACTTCCAGATGACCTGTGGTGTCTTCGGGGCAACTGGATGACAGTCGTCGTGCCTGGATAGGCAGATGCCGTTGTGGCGTTTGGGGTGCTGGTGTATTGCGAAGACGCGCTGTAAATGAGTGGCGCATGCACCGGAGATGCCCCTTCATACACAGAGGACCCACCACCATAGGCAGGATAAACACCTCCGTACATCCCTGTAACTCCCATTTCATTCCCGCCCGGTAGGGGGCTCCGACCACCATAAATTGCAGGTTTCGCTCCCATGCCAATGTCAGGTGCGGTGCCCAAATAAGGCGAGTCCCCAATCCCACCCATAACCATTCCAGCTCTGGAGCTATATGCTCCTGTAGTGCCATATGGGGCTGGCATCGAGAGCCGCCTGTGTCTGCCAGTCCTCTGGCGGAAGTATGGAGCCTCATAGTCAATGGCATGTGGGTCAACCCTACCAGCCATACCAGAACCTGCCATCCCGGGCGTTCCGAATCCTGAACCATATGCGCCAACATCCATTCCGGCAGCATACCCCATCCCGGCACACATATCACCTCCGCCGGAACCTGTCAAATTCTATGATAGAATTGCATCAGTATCGGTGCGATCAGTCAATAGCCCATGGTCCAGATGATCAAACACACGAATACTAACTTCATCGAATATATGTGATGCAGTCACTGCTGCAGCTTCGCACGCTGGCATACAACCGTACGCATTAGCTGGGTATGAGATCATGTACATCTTGATGGCTGAATGAAAAATATTGTGAGTCGTGAGGAAGAAAATACAGGCGGAGGTCGGTACCTTCTGCAATGGCAAGTCCTGTGAACGCTTCTCTCTGGCGCTCAAAATCTGCGCCGAGAGGCTCATAAAGCGCATTGTTATGGATCCAGACTCGGTACGCTTCGTAGGCCGAAGCATATCCAATTTCCTGGGGAGTCAGCGTATCGATTGCACACTGGTGATGCATTTATCTCGTTCAATATTACAGGACTCGATAGAAAATATGCCTTACAAGACCACCATATCCCCGTCGGTGCCATATACGAGCCTCATTGACACCTACACCCACGGGAGTCGCGTCTTCACTTGAAATTTTGGCGCAGACCTGATCGAAGACCGCACTGAGATATAGTGTAAGTGATCATGCTACGGAGCGGGATGTGGTTGTTCTCACGGGTCCACATGTGGTGCGTGGGCTCTGAAATAATCATGTCCGCCCCCTACGCTTGACCACTGAGTTCCTACGCAAAAAAGATACCGGTACGCGACGTAGCACTTACAAGAAGGCTGTGGTTGAAACTGAATCGGGGGAGGGCGGCCAAATTGGAACTGTTCTCTTGGTCGATGAGATACCCAGCGTTCAGGCAATCAACTTACTTGATTGCTTCCCCATCCATCTAGAGTTGACTGGTAATAAGGGTAGGTCATTGGTGAAAAGTGTGAATTGATGCAAAGCAGGATGTGCAGCTCCACAGCATACTCACAGCTGTTAAGATGCATCATAAATATGACAGCACTGTTGGTATGACGCGCCAAATTGAAGGTCACCGCATGGAGTGCGCACCACAGAACTTGATCTTTGTGGAGCACTTGGAGGTTCCTGGATATAAGTTCAAGTATTATGATCTTGTGCCGGTGCAGGTATTATTAAATCGTTGTAAGTACAAGGGAACTACTGGTGCGCACCACCGGGGCTCCATAGGAAGTTAAAAGGGCTTTATTTTGAAGCGGCCAGAACCTTACCGTAAGGCCACTGACTCGAGTGACTAGACTGACTAGTAGGATACGTGGGAAGAATAGTAGGTAGAGGTTCGAAGATGTGGGACCGACTGCTGTCAGAATTACAAGGACTGCCAGAAAGAACCGTGTGTGACCAGGTGTAATTCCATCGATTTATCCCCGCGCGAAGATGTCGACGACTCGATGTCGTAACACCAGTACTGCCTTCACAGGCAGCGATATATACCACGTATGGTGAGCAAAGGATGACTCGAAGTCTTGGTGCACTCATGTCAGTGTCAGTATGTTTCCAACACAGTCGTCACACATTTAATTGCTGATCTTCACTGGTACATAAGGTCAACATTACCCAACCGTGCTGATGAGATTCCACGCGAGCCTGTTAGATCACAATGGACCAGTCAAGATACGAGAAGTCGCTTTTGGGCGACGTACATGCGCGAAGCAGCTGAGCATGATGGACAAATTCTCGATAAGTACAAAAGCGACATGGATATCGTTCTAATATTCGTGCGTCTTTTACCTTAGCACCACCTCTCTTCCTACTCATTCACTCGGTACACATACTCATTGTTATAGGCTGGTCTTTTCTGCGCTGTCACTACATCCTTCATTATCAATATGCAGCAACACTTAGCTCCCGATCCAACCACAGAGACCAACATGCTTCTCAAGAAGCTGATCCATACAGTCGACAATTCAACATTTCCGGGTGACGATTTCGTCATGCCACCATGGACTGGTCCTAGCTCCACCGAAATATGGGTTCAGTCGCTCATATATGCAAGTCTATCTGCGAGCCTTCTTGCAGCGCTGGGGGCAATGCTGGGCAAGCAATGGCTCAACCATTTCCAACAATTTGGTCACGGAACGGTTGATGGTCGTGGAAGGCAACGGCAACGGAAGCTTGATGCTTTGAATGCTTGGCATTTCAATGCTGTTCTAGAAGGTCTCCCTGTCCTATTGCAGTTGTCCTTGTTGCTGTTTGGGGTTGCGCTCGGCGCAAATTTATGGACAGAACAACACATTGTCGCCTGCATTGTCATTGGCACAACAACATTTGGGGCCGTCTTCTATGCGCTAATTGTTGTCGCCGCATTGATATCTGATGTATGTCCATTTCAAACGCCGGCATCTAATCGACTTCGTAGCATCAGTCAGTGCGTTGTCCGTTTCTACAACACTCTTCAGAAGGGAAATCAGACCCTCCTTTCATCACTCTTGCGCTTCCTCAGCTATATCCCCTATATCACGATAACTTTACTCCACTCATTCGCATCATGCATTTCTCACCGGCTTTCCTCACAATACACCATCGAAAATACGGATGCACCTTGTATCCGATGGCTACTTGAGACCTCCGATGACCCAGATGTGATTACGACTGCCGCCAGCCTGGTTCCCGAGGTCGAGTGGCCACCAGATTTAGATGTTTCTTGTGCCTTGCTCAGGCTGCGAGACACTTTCCTGGATTGCTTCGAAAACACACAGTATGGTCAACCGAAACTTCCTGACTTTGGCCGAAATTGTGCGATTGCATGTGGAAAGGCCTTCTTGCATCTCTATGTCGAAAGGCGGTCATTGGATGCCAGACCCGTCTTTCTGCGTGCCACTCATGATCCAGAATTCCCACTTACCAGCTCCTCTCGTCTGCATGATGTCCATTGGCTAACGTGGACTCGCCACAATGACCCCGAACTCTCTTTCATCTGCGACCTTATCCTCGAGACAGTCCTGGATGTTGGTATCAGCATACCCATTTCGCTTGGAAACCCGAAAATTCCGAATACTTTTCTTATGTGGATGTCTCATCCCCTACTTCACTGTCTCAGTGCAAACCGGTATGCAAGGTTTTGGAGGCGGCGTGCATTGGATGTAGTAGAGAGGCTACTTGTGTCGCCCTTACCTCCTACGAATGTCATAGCAAACTGCCTTATGGCGGCAGGTTTGCTTCTGGATCAACCCGTTGATCCAAATCAACTAGCCAGCACAAACAAGGGGTAAGGAACTCTTTAACATCATGTAAAGCTTGCAAGTGACCCATAATTGCACAGGGCATCGATCAAAACACTGCTTGTAGCTGTCCTCGAGAGCATGCAGCAAGCCATCGGTATTGACATCCATCTAGAGCTACGCGAACGCTCGTCTGTTTACTCCCTGAAACTTCTACAACCTTTGGCGGCTGTTTTAGAGGTCGAGCAGTTTCGCCAGGCGGCATACGATTTGGGAATGCCCGACTGGGGTGTTCGACTGTGTCAAAGCCTTGTCAACATAGTGCTTCATCATCCGGAACTCTGCAGACCAGAAGCACGTGACAAGGCCTGGGTGGCTGCTCGAGATGCATTGCATTTCAGCGTGATCACTGCTGGGAATGGTGATAGCGGCCCGACTGATGATCGGATCACTTGGAAGGAAGAGACTTCTCGTCTTCGCACGACCAGGAACGCTGATGCGGCTGGCTCCTCGATTATATCATGCATCACCATTCGATCTCTCATCAGTCAGCGCTCACTGATGCATTTCTCACGATGAGCGAAATGAACATCGACGCTGCATGCAGAGAGAAGATGCCGGCTTATGTTAATGCGATGGTTTTTGCGATGGCACCAAATAAACCTCCACAGCTTCGCAAGGCTGCGCTTCGTGCTGCGTATTCATCAAGGAACTATCTTGCATCGCTGGACACCGATTCTCTCTCCCAGGATCTCTGCACTCAATTTTCGGCAGCGCTTTCGGACGTCATTGCTGACAGTATATCCTTTGATCAGAGCGAGGATGGCATTCTTTCTGAATATTCCAGCATGTGCGGCAAGCAAAACCTTCATTATCTGCACATATTGTTCTCGTGGACTCGAAGTGAGCTTTGGTCCCATCACCTCCATGATGATGGGCACCTCGAAGCATGCGTACTCATCGCGAACAACCTTCGTTACTTCGAAATCTACCCTCTCACAGAACATCTCGCCTTATACATCATTGCAATTATGGCACGACTACAGTCGGAGGGAGAACACAAAAACCTCATCCCAGACGATCTTTGTGGCCTTCTTGTACACAAGGCTTGGGCATTCGTTGCCCTTCGTTCTCTCAAACCACTCGACTTGTCGGAGTGCGTCATACATGAAGTTCTTGAACCATTTGCAAAGTTCACAATGCAGCTACTGGGACGTGATGCAAAACTTGTCGATCTCACAAACGAGTTCAAGTCACGTGTAATGCAGACGCTGCACCACTTGGAGCAAGGTTCCGCGGACGATGTGGTGATATCGTTGGTCAATGAAGTTGTATCACTGGTCACTACATGAGCTACCTGTGACCGAGTGGGTGTCTTAGTACTTGTCCCCCTTGGCTCAATTATTGATGGATGTTGTTTACCGGTGTAACTGTACACGACGTCAAATAGTATAGGGCAGTTCCATTGCTCCGTACAGCTCCTTTTGATGCGGTGGCGGCGGCAGCTCCACTTAGAGCCCAAAAGGTAGTCACCTTCAAAAAGGCACATCAGTGGCCAATCAGTGGTCTCAACAACGTCATCCATGATGTTCTTGGGCGTCTTCTGTGTAACAGTTTCTTTTAAATATGTGGGTATATGGTGCTTTTTTCGTGTTGATGCTCACCGCAGCTTACGTCTCTAGCACTAGCTGCATAATGACTAGTAAAGGCATATTATCCTGATTGTTAATGTGCAGTCGCATCATTCGGGCGCTTTAATCGAGGTCATGGGGCAGCGCTGGGCAGTGGGAATGATATGGCACAGCTCACGTATATGAGGACCCTTCCAATCAACCGCCCTGTTTTGTTGCACAGGTTCGCACACTGAGCGCTTTTGGTATTATATAAGAGCGATATGTTGACATGATTCCATCATCCCCATTCCAACCAAGACGATCAACCTATAGCCTCACTTGCCATCGTGACAGATGCCGAATCAAGATGTTGACATGGAATTACTGGAACAAGGCGACGGCGCAGAGTATGTCCTTCCGCGACAGTTCTGCTTATCGACTCAATAAATTTGATTCTTCAGGGCTCCAGAGCTTCCTCAGAACTTGAAACCATTTGTAGAGACTATGCAGTTCTCACATCAATCACAGGGCGACGGGAAAGACGTCAAATCTCGCTTCTGGGCTACCTATACACGGGAAGCTATGGACCATGATGGAGAGTTTCTTGAGAAGTATCAGTCAGACATGGATATCGTTCTTATATTCGTCAGAACCTTTTCTTTGTCCTCGCTTCGTCATCTGAGCTTGAATCACAGGCTGGTCTGTTTTCAGCCGTCAATACGTCGTTTATCGTAAACATGCAGTCGAACCTCAACCCAGATCCATTCCGCACTACAAATGCGTTGCTTGGAATGCTGCTCCAGACCGCCAACTCCTCCTTCGTCCCACAGTTTGATCAACCCTACGCGCCATGGCAGGGACCTGATACCTTAATAATCTGGATCCAGTCATTGATTTATGCCAGTCTTTGCGCAAGCCTACTTGCTGCCCTTGGAGCCGTGCTAGGAAAGCAATGGTTGAGCAACTTCAAACGCTCTGGCCGTGGTACTATTGATGATCGGGGCCGACACAGGCAGATGAAACTCGATGGTCTTCGGACTTGGCATTTCGATTCTGTGTTGGGGTTCTTACCCTCACTCTTGCAGATCTCTCTCCTCCTGTTTGGGATCGCACTGTCCGCTAGCATGTGGACAGTGTCACCCACAATTGCTATCATCATCATCACATCCACAACGCTTGGCTTCACATTCTATCTAACGATCGTCCTGGCATCACTCATGGCTGCGGATTGCCCTTTCCAGACACCAGGATCGATCAATCTTCGTGCTCTGGGTCGGTCTGTCCTCCGCTACTATCCATCATTGCAGAAACATCGTCGGAATTTCAGCAAAGCCTGTTTAAGTTTCATGCTTTACATCCCATTCAAGATTGTTGACACTCTGAACACCATCTCTCAACGACTCACACCTTCCGTCTCTATCGCACAGCAAACAGATGCTCCGTGTATCAGGTGGATCATCGAATCATCTAGCGACCCCGATATCATTACAACTGCGGCAAGCTTTGTTCCTGAGGTGGAATGGCCACCTGAGCTTGAGATATCTACTCTTCTTCTGCAACTTTTCGACACATTTCTCAGCTGTTTCGAAAGCATTCACCACGAGCAGCTGATGCTTGTTCCACCTAGACGGGAACGCGCAATCGCTTGCGGAAAGGCATTCTTACACCTGTACATGGAGAGAATGTCTTTCCTAAATTCTGAAAACTCTCCATTCCCAGTCGCTTTCTGCGAAAAGGACATCCGCAAGCTCATATGGGTACATCACAGCGATCATGAGATATCGTTCATTTGCTATCTCGTTTTTGAGGTGGTCTTAGAGGGGGATTCTCCAACACGTCTTTATCAACCCAACATACCGGACACTTTTCTTTGCTGGATGTCACATCCACTCCTCCATCGCCTCAATGATTCGCGCTACTCCTCCTTTTGGCGTGACCGAGCCCTGGATGCCATCACAAGAATTCTCGTAAATCCGCTTCCTCCCAAAAATGTACTCGCCAATTGCTTTATGGCTGGTAGAATGCTCCTTGATCAATCTACCGGGCGGGATGCGATTTTGAAGGTCACTAAAAGGTCCGTTCAGATCTTTTCAAGTCCGTGCATGTACTAACAACCCGTGATACAAAGCTCTACCGCTGCACTTGACATCTTGCTAGAGCATATAACGAAACAAGAGTCTCGTGAACAGTCCACAATCGTGCTGAGACTGTTAGAACCATTAGGTGTGGTCCTTGAATTAGAAGAGTACCGTCAAATCGCAAAACATCGCCGTGTCGCGGAGTGGGGATTCGAAGTATGCAAAACCTTCGTCAGGACTGCTGGTCAGAACCAAGATGCTCAGGACGCAATCTGGAACGACACTCGTACCGTGCTACACTTCACTGTTATTGTGGCTGGTGATGGCCCCATTAACCAGAGCGATGCAGGACTAGTGTGGCAACAGGGGCCATCTCGGTTATCAATTCAAAACCCCGCTGATTGTGGTTGGCTCATCGACTACATCATGCATTACCGCAATTCTGATCACACCGCTGTCATTGACGCTATGATAACACTGAGCCATTTGCCTCATGTCAAGTTCAACCAATCCAGGACCCCAGCGATGGTTGAAGTTATAGTGTCTTCTCTGGCTTTAGAACAGCCGGCCGCCCTTCGAGATGCCGCTCTCCGTGCTGCTCATTCCTGCAGGAAAGTCATCTTTGGTGACAGTTATCTGCCGGCCCATTTGTTTTCAGAATTTTCCACTGCTCTTCATTCGACTCTCACCGAGAGCGACTCGCCACGGCAACACCTGCTTTGTCTGCAGATTTTATATTCTTGTGCCAAAAGTGAGGCATGGAGGACTCACATACTCGGGCATGGACACCATAGCAGCCATCTCACTATCGCCAATACTTTCCCTTACCCCGATGTTGATCTTCTGTTATCCGAACACCTTGCGCTCTACATCATTGCAAATCTGCAAGCGATGCAAGGATTATCTGACCTTCCACTTGACCTCCCGGACGCCAGTTCTTGTCAAATGCTTGTCGAAAAAGCTTGGCATTCTCTGGTCGTTCGACTAACCGGAAACTTAAAGGAGACCATCAAGCACCTTAGTGCCTTTACTAGGGACCGCTTAAGCGAGGGCATAATCCTTGGCTCGGATGATTTGATTTCTTTCGTCAGGCAGACCCTCGGTCAATTAAGATTGGGTGGTTCTGACATTCAATTGATAACTGCGGTGAATGATCTGTTGCTATATATTACAATCCCGCAGATTTCCAATACTTAACACTTCTTGGAGTGCACTCATCCGGTATATTTATGTAACTACATCACGCGAAGTTTTATGTACTAGGTCGCAGGCGGACTGAGCTGTGGGGAGGGAAATTGATGTTATACCATTCATTAGTTTTTCAAGAACTCCATGTTGACGAGCGGAGGCGGCCGCAGGCTGATGGGCGCAGAGGAAGCTGGTACTTATAAGCAGAAAATTTAATTTTGGTTGCTGAAAAAGGCTGCATGTCCCCTGAAGACGAGTCTGGCTCTGGGGCACGCTGACCACCTAAGCTTCTGCTAAAAAAAACGCGTGTCCCAGAGCGAGGATTCTTGCCTGGGACACGCGGGTTCGCCGTGAAACCAGCGCCAGATGCGAGAAGTACAAAATGTCGTAGTCTATGATGTGCCGTCATTGCTTCTGCAGCAGCTCAGAAAGTCGAATTTTACGGCCAAAAAATTGCCCCTTGCACGGAACAGTATGCCACATGTTCATACAACGTGCCCAGAGTTTTCCCCCACGAAAACGGTGCAGAAAACACGTCTCTGTGCTCAAATGCGCCTCCTTGCTCGTGTCGTCACTTTGGGGTCTTCAGCAGTCATGTGACCGGGAAATTCTCAGCCTGTTTCGTGTCCGCCGTCCGGACTCCAGAGCGGTTGCGATCTTCCACGTGACAGTCGACAATTAAGACATTCGTCTTGATCCATGTCTCGATGACGGGTAAGTGCTTTCCTCTTACATCGTGCGTCACGTCAACCTAAACCATGTTAGACTACTCATTGTTCACTCTCCCCGACTTTGATGCAAATGACTACGCCAACGCCATTCTTGCTGGCGAGCCGTACCCACAAGTTCACCAAACGCCATACGCAAAGCCTCGAATGGGCACAGCTTTAGAATCGGCCAAGGAGGATATCTCAGTCGCAATATCCAAGCTGGACTTGAGCATTGAGGACGTGGTCAAGCAAATCAAAAGCCTGGTACGAAAATATATCATCACATTGATATGTTGATCACGCATTGACCGCAGGTCACTACTCACCATGAAGAGCTGCTTCAGCGAGCAGCAGGCATTAATAACCTCTCTGGATCACTGACTTCAGTTCGACGGGGTTTGGATGACGTTGATGCCTCCTTGGAGAAGTACGTAGCTAGGTCCTGTCGTTACGTCGTAACTTGACGTGACCTAATCAGACTTCGCCAGAAAATTCGTGTTCCATACCAAACTTTGGAAACGAGCGCCATTAGGCTTCAGCGTATTCGTCAAGCCTCAGATGCTTTGAGACGTATCTCACGTTTCGTTGTCCTCTCGCGACGTCTGGAGACTCAGATGTCCGAGCTTGTCACGTTTGACAAGTCGGGAACTACTGAGAAGAAAAAACCTAACAATTCAGAAGGCCTGTCCACTGATCAGCAAGATGACAAGGAGCGCACCATTGCTAAGGCAGCATTGACAATCGCAGAGCTAGGTTCGTTTGTTCATTACTTCGCAAACAGCTCTTGATTGTTCACCCGTATCAAGGTGCTTTGTTGGACGGACCTGAAGAGACTGGAGATACCCCAGGGAAAGACTCGTCAGAAACTGACGATAGGACTGCCCTAGCAATGGATTCCCTAGTCCCCCTCCGATCTGTGAAGGCAGCGGCAGCACACATACCATTTATCGAAGAAGCGCAATACAAGGTCACGCACGAGATGGAATCAATGATTATAACTGGTCTATCTACTTTGGTTTGTTATTCTTCATTCTAGTGTAAATCCTTGACTTAACTTCGATGTTGAGGATCAATCACTGTTGGCATCTTCGTTACAGACAGCGTATAACCTACGTGCACTCCCGAGGCTCATACAAGGCCTATCAAGAGACCTTTGTGACGCCGTTGAGGAGCGGATACGAACTGCATTTGATCTCTCACGTATTTCCAGGGAAATTGTTTTGAAGGGTATGTCATATCGAGATTATTCTTCCTTTACTGATGTCGTTCTTGTTCTTAAGAAACCGTGCCTTCCTCTCAAGGTCTTTTATATAAGTCGCGTGTGCGAACAGAACCAACAAACATCACGGCACCGCAGTGGACAGCTGCGCTTTGGGCCCGCCTTGAGTCTCTTATCGAGGAGATGGCAGCATGCTGTATCAAGGTGGCAACTTGAGTGCCCGTCCTATATTATGTCGACTTACTGCCAGTCGTCTTAGGTGTACACCCTCGAGAAAGTCCTGAAATTGAAGAAGGATCCGATAACCCAAAGATCATTCCTTGACGATGTAATGAAGGTGCCTTCCTTGCACATTAATGCATCGAATCCGTGACGTAAAGTGCTTGAAGGTCCTAGAGAACAAGCCTAGTTCTGCGTTCTGGACTTCGCTGGGACGCTCGCTTGAGAAGTACGCTCGTGACGCTGCCAAAGGTTTGTTTAAGTCATTGGTGCCATGTACATCACCACTCAAGTGTCATGACTAGGATCGACCTTCCTTCAACAGACTCTTAGCGCTGGTTACCCTAGGCTCTTGCGTCTTTTCCACGAATTCTTTGCCAAAGTTGCAGTACATACCGACACAGTCTACACGCAATCCCAGCAATCGTAAGTCTTCACCTTCTCATAAAATATAACATCATACATAAATTTCAGACCAGAAACTGTTCTCGTTCTCCGCGCTCTCTCTACGTTTGAGGCTCTCTACCTCTCTCGCTCAACAACCCGCTTGAATGAAACCGTCTCCCAGGCTTTCGCTGGTGGCTCTCGCGCACCTCCAGGTGCTAACGAAGGAGTCGCAATTGCGCGGGCAGTAATGAATGAGCTTGATTCCGCTAGGTTTGATCCTTTGTTAATGCTTGCGGTGGCCAGAAACGTTGGCGTGGCTCTCGATGGTGCGACGATGAGAGCCGAGGGTCTAGTGAGTTTTTCGGGTCTGAATAGGTACCACATAGCTCATGCGTTGAAACTAGATCTCTTTAGATCGCTCAGCAGTTACGCTTATTGGGCCGATGGCGACTCCACAACAAATTTTGAACGGTCAGGTTGCGACGTGCCTGTATTATTGCTGGACGAAATTGGAGAAGGTAGCTGAAGAACACACCGAGAGCGCCGCTGCGCTTGTAAGACCTGGTGTAAAGGTGTTTATTTTCCCAAGTATGACGAGTACCAAGTCTTGAAGTCACTCCACTGCATAGAAACTGCACGTCACTTACGATAGCATTGTTGACCCGCTCTTGATGGCGATACGAAGGGAGCTCGCTTCCATTGTCTCAAGGCTTCATAGGGTTGACCTGCAGAAGGCCATGGACCCGACGGCAGGCATGGCAGGGCCAAGCCTGTACATGAAAGACCTCGCTGATAAACTCAACTACGTCAAGACGCAGATCTTTACTAATTTTACGAGTGATGCGACGCAGTCCTGGTATGCCCTTCAGACATTCGCTGTTGAGCTGTCGCGCTAAAGAGAACACCCAGGGTGCTCTCTATCGTGAAATACGTCATCCGAATCTTTGTGCTCCATGCCAGTATCGCGAAACCGTTAGGGGAGAGCGGCAAGCTGCAGCTCACGACAGATATGACGGAGCTCGAATTTGCGTTGGGTGCGTTCCTTGGGCCTTCAAGCAAGCGTGGCCTTGAAGTAGCTGGGGAGGAGTACAAAATGCTCAGAGCAATGCGGTTCGTTCTATTCCTCATACTCACTGATGGGCGCTCACTCACTTATAATAGTCCCCTCCTCTTCCTCGATACAGCTTCGCTTGCAGGTCCAACACACGCCGCGAACCTCCCCCCGCTCGTAGTGCTGCACCATATTCTTGTACGGTCTCCACTGCCGCTGCCGCATATAATGCATGGATGGCAGGAAGCGGAGTATGTGCGGTGGGTGGAAGAGCATAAAAAAGAGGATGCGTGGGGACTAATCGAGGCTGCGCTGGTTGGAAAGGAGGGAGAGTTTGCAGAGCTTGCGAGGAGGGTGCTGAGGCAGGCGAGGGGTGAGTGAGACAAGTACTAACATGCTCGCGACAGGGTACTCAGCCCTTACTCCTGGTTATTTACATGCGGACCATGATAGTGTAGTGTCATTCGTATTGAGAGCCATCAACTGGATTTTGTGTCTGATGGTTGTCAAATTGGTTCTTATTTGCGCGTGTTACAATCGCAAGGTCTTGCCAAACAATGTTACGCCCAATTTGGTTTTCACCCTGTTTTCCAACTCAGCATTGAAAATCCACTCACTGACAGGAATCGAGCAACATACAGATAAGTGGTGACGAATGCCGCAGCCAGAACCCGCTACGGTGATGATGCTGGACTGCATTGCTGATGACGATGTGGGGCGCAAGCTCCGTGTTGCAGGACGGTAAGTCCTTTGTCTCTTCTTCCTCGTTCTCTACTATTCACGCGTGCAAATCTACTCACATTCACTGCAGGATGCTCACGTACGACCCTTCCACCGCACTTGTGCTTCTCTCATTTTCCTCCCATGGACTTCTGGTAGACGTTTCTCTCGTGATCGATCCCGATGCGGTGCTTTCTACTGTAAAATGGGGCGGAACACTTGATCCAAACGTGGACTATAACTGGATGCACGAACGTAAAGCATGGGTATGGGTTATGGGATGGTTGGAGAGGTCTGAGGTGGGTCGTGTTCAGTGCGCATTTCTTTAGCTGATTCATGAGATTTGTCTATGGAAAATGCTCTTGTTATGCATGCTAACATATCATAGCAGGACCTCCCAATACCAGAGCCCCCACCCTACACATCACTACTAGACATTGATCCGTCGATCGTGCTTAAGGCGCTGAACGTCACTCCTGCGCGAGATCTGGATGTTGTCGGGCTACGGTCGGCACTTGCGACGATGGGAGAGATACCACCTACGACGTATCCGATGTGAAGGATGTATAGGCGTCACGTTATGTCACCAATATTGTGATGTGAGTGATTAATGATACAATGCTCTACTGCAGGCTGATTATCCATTTCGCAGCCATATTAAGCTGTCGGTTCAGCTGGACCATTGCAATGCCTTTTTTGGGCTGCGCGGCGTGGTCGCCCTGTGCCGCGCGTCTTGCAGGGCATTTGTGCATATTCATTTGGTCGTGTGGACATATACGCACAGAGAACTATCCCGACGAAGCTCGTGGATTTGTGTGAGCTAAAATCTACTCTAACAACGATTTTATTTGAGCTGTTTATTTCACATTGCAAATGTTTCCGAGATAAACCAGAAATATACTCGACATGATACGTCAGATCTTCAGACACGCACTTCTCATCACATGTACCAAATTAGATATACTTACAAAGAATAAGTTATAGAAAACAACTATGCTATCGTCCTGCATCACCTGACACTCATGTCGCAAAAAGTCATTCTAGTAACTGGCTGTTCAAAAGGCGGGATTGGCTTCCATTTGTAAGTGTACTGCCTTCAATGATCCCACTTCAAGCTATCTTCAGCTTATGATAACAGATGTGAGCGCTTTGCGGAGCAAGGATGCACTGTGTATGCCACATCCCGTAGGCTGGAGACCATGGACGGCTTCAAGCATTCAGTGGAAAAGCGTGCTATGGATGTGACCAGCGATGACGATGTAAAACTCGTCGTACAGTCCATTCTGGAAGAGCAGGGGAAAATCGACATCGTTGTGAATAATGCTGGTGCTATAGCCATTGGTTCGTTAAAACCTTCAAGCCACAGTGAAACGGTTGTCATGTTCGTTTCCTCGCAGGACCGTTGCTTGATGTAACCTTGGATCAGGCTAGAAAAGCTTTTGAGACCAACACGTTCTCGGTCTTGCGGGTTGCACAAGCAGTCGCACCCTCCATGGTGGAACGCAAACAAGGGATTATCGTCAATATTGGGTCAATTGCAGGAAACCTGTGAGCACGGTGCAATGATACCATCTTTGAGCTGACATCTTAATAGCCCTACTCCATGGAATGGATTATACTGTGCAGCTAAGGCGGCAGTTCACGCGCTCAGCGATGGTTTGGCAATGGAATGTAAACCCTTCGGTGTTAAAGTGATTCTAGTGGCACCAGGCGCCGTTCGGTCAAACATCAGTACTAACCAGGCAGCCACCCTTGAATTATCCTCCACGTCCATCTACAAGCCTTACTTCGATCGGGTGTACGAACGCGTGCATGCCAGTCAAGGCAAAGGGAGCATGCCTACTGATGAATTTGCACGACGTGTGGTTGCAAAAGTGCTGAGTCCCAACCCTCCAACTTACATGTCACTTGGGGGCGGCTCGCGTCTTTTCGCACTCTTGCACTGGTTCCCTCATTGGCTTGTCCTCTGGATCATAGGATCGAGGACGGTGTGGAGGAAGACCTGAGCTATCTACGCAGCCACCACCTACCATCTCATGCCTTGGGCAGGACGGAATGATGGGCGATCGCGGACGACTCAGGTGACTGATAATGAGGGGACGTTCTGCCAATGTAATCGTGTGGCAATTGCTAGTCTGTACCAGATTTCCCGCATCTTCTCTGATTGTTTTATGTTGACATCTCCGTTTGTTGTAAATTCGAGACCGGTTTCGTCACAAATCAGCTTCCTGCTTCCCTGGGGATCGCGGAGGGCTGATGTTAAGGTCGGGTTTGGAGATGATTGAGGTGAGATTTATGACAATTTCATGTCACGCATGTCCTCCCTTCCATCCTCGATCTACTGGGCGAGAGGCGTTTCCCGAGTAGCTTCCGGAGGACTGGAACAACCAGCCTGGGTTCTAATAGGATGGCTCGATAGGTTTTGCTGTCAGGTTTCCACGAGGAAGTGGAGTATCAGCCTGTCGGTGAGAATGTTCTGCCGAAGTAGCTTTACGTGCACCTACGTGTACGCAAGATGAGCGATTTCTGCACAGCAACCGATGCGTCGTGAGCCAGATTTTGAGCCAGGTCCGGCAGCGTGAGTTTGAAAGGAAGGCCGACCAAAAACACGAGAGAAACACTATGGCTCACAACAATCCTGTGAGTGGTGAAGGGAGTTTGTGAGTGAGGCAAGCAAGTGAAAATGTTGTGGAGGTTTTCACTGTCGTTGATGGTCGTTTGGCGGGAGACTCGTCGCATCATAAGGCTTGACAAGGAGGCGTTTGCGTTCGCAATTCACGGAGAAGTAGATTTAATGACGAGCAGAAGTGTGTATATTACATTGCTGATTTGATTATATGCCTGTAGCAGCAATCGACAACGTTCGCCGCGTTCGTCGATCTTGGAGGATATACTTATTCTCAACCGATAGACGTGTTGGCTCGTGAAGCACATTATATGGCCGCACACTGGATGAAATGGGACTGAGCATATTAAATGGAATTATCAAGAACGATAAAAGAGAGCGGATAGCAAAGCAATATAATACAACGAAAACCTAGAACTTCACATCAAGAAAGCAGATTTCGCTTGTTCTGGCATGCGGTACTGATCATGCAGTTCCAATGCAACGAGCGGTGGCAGCAATGCGAAAATTCATGGGTATCACAGTATGCCTGAAACACTTTCAGATACGGTCGCCCCCATATAACTTGAGACTTACTCATAATGCTGTTGAATACCATCGCCTTCCATGATCAGTACGTCTCCCTGAAAATGTTCAAGTCTAGGACAGCTGCACTTTTAGGAATACGACTTACGTGCCGGAGGATCAAAGTCAGCACGTTTGACGATGCGTGTTTTGCCTCCTTTGATGTAGCACGGGCACGAAAATGCATGAATGCGGCGGATCCTAGCGAGAGAGAAGCTACGACAGGACCTAGCCCGTGCTCACTATCACTGTGGAACTAAGATACGTCATTGCAAGACAACGAAGCAATAATTTCCCAGAACTTACAGACATCTTTTGTTTTTCCATATATGCAGCGCTAAGGATCTCGTTAAATGGTATGTCTTTTTGAAGAGCGAGACGAGATCTCTCTTTAATCAAGGCGAGGGCACCACACACGGATGATGGTGCCTTGTCGAAAGGCACGGTATTTCCTGTTCCACCAACATACTTTTTCATTCCTGAGCATTTTGTCATTAAAGCATATGCAGGATGTAATGACCTGGTACGGTTCACCCGCTGCGTGCCAAGCTCAGCACGAGAGTCTACAGTCAAAAATATGAACTCACAATTTTGAGAAAAATAATTAGTAAGGAAAGTTCCACGAACTGCGACACGGTTTGAGTGATCACTAGCACAGTTATAAAATCTTCATTCCGTACGTTTTTTCTGCACAGATTTCAGAAAGACCTTGTAAGTAAAAGGAAGCTGCTCACAAGCCTCAGTGGGTATCTTCTAAGAAGCAATTCTCCCTCGTTGGCTTGCTCCTGATATTGTCGAAATACCTCGTCCGCCTGTTTGTTTGCCAATGGAGTGCCCAATATGAGATGGATCCTTCCACTGTATGACTTCGTCATCAAGATAATGGCACAGCGTACTAGTGTGACCCTTACCTCTCATGAGGGAGAATGAAGGTGAGGTAGTTTGTGAACCCTCCACCATCGCCCAATTCGAATGGCTCTGGTCGACGAGCGATGATCCCTGCGAGAGTCGCATGAGGGTGAGGTGCCAGTGGATGACAATGACACTGCAAACCTGATTGTTTTCCAACACGCGAGTGTAGAAACTCTGCTGGTGGTCGCTGGTGCCAAAACTCTTTTGCTATCCGCAGTCTTCCGGGGACTTTGTGAATCGACTATGGGAAATGCCTCAAGGGAAGCCGCATAATAAGAGGGGATGACACATACATGACAATTAGAACATTCCCAATGTTCCCATTTGAAACTTCAAACTTGCTTGAGCGTGGCACATTATATCTGCGAAGCTACACTTACCGACTCGAAAGGCGTCCACACTTTTCGCAGTGCCAGCCCTTGCTAAATGGATACGAAGTAGTGATGGAATCCATCGTTTCGATGAGCTTCGCAGGGCGAAGCTCTGGAAGACTAGTGAATACCATTTCAATTGGGCGTAAAAATGCAGTGTCATAATCAAGTTGTTCCAGCTCTCGTCCTCCTAGACTCCAAAAGGAAGTGCAGGAAGGGTTCAGACACATCCATCCCTGTGAATAAACAACAGGACTCTTCTGAGAACATTTGTTGCATGCCACACTGACGACGGCATTTGGCGGCGACAGATCTTGTCCGGGAGCAGACTGGCAGTCTGCTGAAGGTTGAGATATATCGAATGAGAGAATCTCAGTAACCCACCTCCCATTGGATCGGGAAGCATATCCACATCATTGCTCTTGGATGATGTCCACCACGGATTGCCTTGTCCTTCGCACCACCGGAAAGCAAACTTCCAGCGGACAACCCTCCCGCAGCCATTGGATGCGGGTTGATACTCGGCTGCAGCGAGAGCTCAGCGACTCAGAAATGCAAATTGGATGTGTCATACCCCATGCATGAGATATCCAATATGATCCAAGGACGACATACGTGCAGCCTGAGGCACCAAGATCAAAAGGGAATAGAGCGTACTTTTCATCAGCTAGAAGAACTAAAGGTCGTTTGTCTGTGTAGCTCCTTAGTAGAGCACGGACGGATTTGTCTGTGGCTTCTTGATCCTGAGCCTGTTGAAACCGAGCAGCACCAACCCGGTAATCGAGTATGCTCTCAGATTTACCACCACTGTATGACGACAAATCAGACAACTTATGGGAGCGATGTGACATGGACTAACCCATGGGAAATAATCACTTTTCCCCCGCAATGAAAGATATCACGGCTGACCTCATTCAGTTAACGAAATCTTGCCTTTTGATGAAAGAACATACCTTGCGGGTGATCCGCCCAAGAGATAGCCTTTGACAATATCCTTCGAAGAATAAACACCGCCCTGGTAGCTTCGAAAGTAGTCGAATGATTCACAAACTTCTTGGCGAGACTACATGCTAGTTAAGGGTACCGTATGCTCACAGTGTTATGCATACCTCGGCCCAAATTGGTGGCATTGCCAGTAAAGGAGGTTTCTGCTCTACAATCGTTGGCGCACTAACGTCGGTCACCTCCTTACAGCTCGACGACGGGGGCAAAGCATCGTTAGTTGAAGGTGCATCAAGTTCGTTCGCAATCTCATCGACATCCGCGACATCATCTTGATCGTCATCGTGAGCCCAGTCCTCCATATGCACTGAAATTGTCTGGGAGTGCATTAACGAGGCGTTCCTGCCAATATCCGTTAGTAGGCGATCGACGCCTTCCTGATCAAGGGTTTGTCTCGACGGTTGAACATAGGTAATCTGTTGTTCGTGTCTTGGTGGAATATACTTTGTCGCCACTTTGCGTGGTAAGGGGCGAAGAGACCGTGTAGATGGTGGAAGTGCACTTGCAACCATCAATTCGGAAGATCGCGCTATAAAGTGATCTGAATCGTTGAGTTGTAGGCGGCTATACTCCTGACCGTGGTTTTGGGACAGGTTACCATTAGCAAGGACTTGTGTATCTTGTCCTGCATTGGTAGTGCTGCCGACATCGCCGAGCGAGCTACTGGCCAGTCCTGGGTGGATTGAACCTGATAATTGACAGACAGGCAATGAAGGTACATCATCTGAATAACCCTCCTGACTGGGTGATTGCGGGGAAATCGGCAGATCAATCGAAGAAATGCCGCCCGAATTGTCGCGCATGCATTTACCATCGGGAGCCTCATTAGACTCAGGCGCGTCAGATGTGCGAGAATACTCTTGTGGTGCCTCGGTGATTGCCAAAGGTGTCGGACTTGAACGCTCCTGACCACTGCGGCGGCGGCCACGACCACGACCATGGCCCTGACTCTGACCACTACCGCTTCCGCTACCACGGCCGCGGCTGCCATTGACTTCACGTCCACGCGCCTTCGCGCTGTGCCCGCCGCGGCCCGATCGTGTGCCTTGCGTGGCGCGACTGCTCAAGAGTTCGCGTCTCTTCTGTACAAGGTACTCCATTGGGTGGTTCTTTGCTTGTAACAGACGATAAAATTCAAAGAAGATGGCCAGCATCTTTGGGTCATTGGCAGAGAGTATTAGGGTTTCTGTCTCGTCATTCCTGGGCGCAAATGCGAGACGGAGCCATGCTTGAGCTGCGGCAAGGGCTCGCGACTAGATGACCAAGTTATCATGTTTAGCATGTTATATCTGTACTGGTGCACGCGACATACGTTGCCTCGCATCTCGTTCACGAAGTTATTGATAATGGCTTTGCTTCCACCACGACTCGAAAGGGAATATAGATAGCAGTAAGATAGCAGAGGCTCATGGTCAAGCAAGGACGTGTCATCCAAGCTAACTGGCAGCTCCATGGGGCACGTCTTGCGCTGCCTTCAATAAGTCCGCTGCCTCGCACAAGGAAAACCTTGAAGAGAAGCAACGCGCACACTCCTCAGGCGCCATCACGCATTACGCGAGCCTGTTAGGCTCTCGCTAGAAGAACCGCGGAGATACCCGGACTTTCGGACGTGAACTTGAAGAAGCCGCAACTCACAGTGAAACTTCAAAGACACGCAAAAGTAAGAGTGTTATGAAGGCTGGAAAATAAGTAATACTCTAACGATACGGTCAACGACCGGAATCACGAATTTACTTTGACCCCAAAGCATGTTGCAGGGCCTCATACACATCAGCCTCTATCCGTGCTTCCATTTTGTCCTCCTCGGATCCGTTCCCTGCAGCGACCTTCAATGCCTCCTGTAGGTTTGCACGAACAGCCTGAGAGGACAAAATTGAGAGTACAATGCCGCGTGTGAGAACAGAACTTACCTCGGAGGAGAATGACTCCAAAGGCGCAGCCTCGACGACGTTAATGGTGAGTTTGTTACCGGGATGTACAGTTGCGAAGCCACCGGACGCTATCACTGTGCATTAATATCATTTGTAGAATAATATCAGAATTTTCAACACACCAAACCACTTCTTCGAAGCGTTTCCCGACTCAATGACCTCGATCATACCAGGACGCAGAGCCTCGATGGAGGGAACATGGTTTGCCAGGATACCCATGTCACCGGTTGCAGCAGCAACGTTTACCTGGACAACATCTTTGGAGGTGAAGATAGCCTTCGCAATATTCTGGCTTCAATTCCGAGTAATTGGGAGGAATTACAGCAGACGCACCTGGTGAGGAAGGACTAGGGAAAGGCTGATTTTATCAGCCACTTCAGCATATCCTCGTCGCTGCTGTGCGAGCGTTGATGGGGCACGTCGGGCGGCAGAGGAGAGCAGACGCAAAGCAGACATGGTCAAAGTATTTTGCGGACGATGAATTGAGGAACGATACGTCTTTGGTCGGATAAAGCCGCTTCACGGCCACGTGGGCTAATGTCACATGACTGTTATGACTGTAATATGATTTGAACGCAAGTAACACTTTCAATAGATCTACAACTCTATAAAAACACATCAAGAGGAACAATGCAGATCATCATATATTAAACAGGACTGTCAGGCTTGGAATGGTAGCCGTTGTTGGGCGTGTAATCCTCTGGTAACAGCTCTGGGACGTGTCGCACGCCACGCTCACTATCATAAAGATTTGAGAATCCTACAATATATGCATCGTGTAAATCACTTACATTTCGTCCACAGCGACCATGAGGTCGTAATTTATTTCCTGGCTCACAACAGAGTCGCGATTGTAACTTGGGTGAGAGCGCACGAAGTTACGAATCCAAGTCGCTGGTGTCTGTAAAGAGCCTAAAACTGATGTAAGTACACATCTGAAAAGAAAAAGAAAAGATAAACGTGCCTATTGCACGTCTGCGGACAAAGTCGAGGTATTTGCTTATTTGCAGCCTGTCTTCCTCATCAACGTCTAAGGTGTCGATGTAAGCCTCGACGACGCCAAGCAGACCAGGGAACTTGGATCCCTGAGACAAGTGTCAACTTCTGAAGGCTGCAGGCAAAGAATACATAACCACCTTTCCAACAAAAATCTCTTCTACAGTCATCTCTTCGTATTCATCTTCAATCGGTCCATCGTCCATATGCGACGGTCGGGGAATAGGGGGAAAACAATTGCGAAGTAGTTTCTCCTTCATTGGAGCACCTTCCACAGGCGAACATGATCCAGAGCACGAAGGTGGACTAATGGTAAGAGTTTCATGCCCTGGGGGGAGAACGTCCTTCCGAAAATAAAACTTGCCAGAACGAGCTGCGTCTCTGCTCTGCGCACGGGCCATATTCTGGTCGACCTACTACAATGTCAGTTAAATGACATTGTCAAGAAACATCTGTTTGAACCTTGGAAATAGGAATATAAAAATTAAGGTTGAATGCTAGGATGGCGCGAGAAAGGAGGACAATGAAGACAGCAAATGCAGCGTTCTCAAAGTCTGTCATTTGCACTTCCATGCTACGAAACTCTACACGCCAGCCAATGGGAGAGTTTGGCGGGGGTGGTTTGAATCTAAGAGTCTGCCAGTTTGTGGATTGAATATTCTGCCAAGACGTTCAGAGCAACAAAAAAAGTAGGACGATGAGTAACATCACCTCGAAGTGGTCATTGCTAACAATATCATCTTGGTTAATGGTTTCAGAGAAAATAACGAGAGGATCTCGAATGAATAAATGTGCTATATGCTTTGCAAGGATCTCATCTATGCCTAAGTTCCAGGGAGTCAGTCGGAACAAAGTCACAAAGGCCACATACTCACCGTGATTACGAAGACGTTGAAAAATACCTTTATTATAGGGTGCAAGTGCGTCGTTGTATCCAGGTTTGTTGGTCCAATCATTCGAGATATAGAGGTCAACGCTGTCGTAACGGGACTTGGGAATTATGTAGTTGTCTTTCGAAGGCTAGGATACTCATTTCAGAAACCCTGATAAGGAACTGAAATGATACTAACTTTCAAACCGCGTTCTTCTGGTGTGCGATCATCGACACTGCCAGCGATGACATTCCAACGGCAATCTACATCAGCGAGGTAACCTCTCCATGCGGGACTAGCTGCTGTCAAGGCAAGCTGCAAAACGTGTTGATACACCCGAGGGATACTTCGCTAGAGCACCTACGCACCATAATTGGCCCAACGGGGACAAGAGCATCATACATGCGCCTTGCTTCATCTACATTGCAACTCTGGAAAGTGAGCTGTAAACAGCAACATCCCATTCCGAAGCCCATTGCGTCCATGTAGATATGATCGATCAATGCCGCTCCATTCTTCGCCTCTGTCACTGACAGATTAAATCCGTGTTGTAATTGGGATAGGGTTGTACTCACCCGGGTCTTCTGGGTATATCGAACGTTGCCATGGTATAGTGGGATCGACAAATGGTCGAGGTGTTCTTTCGTCAATGAATATTGGAAGGTTGATTGCGACCTTGGAGCCTCGTCTACTGCGGATATTGGCTGTTAGGGTACTAAACAAGTTGGATAAGCTCTGCGCTCATGTATAGCCAAAATGGTCAGGCACTGACGGGAAACGTGCGTGAGGGTTCGTGATCTCCTCCGGCAAAAAGAGGCTGTGACTAGACTTGGCATCGTCTGACGAGAAATGAGGTTCCGTGAAAACGCCATGCGTTCCCAGGCGAGGGAAAGATGTGAAGGTGAATGGGATTTCATTTGCCTTCAGGTGCTTTCTTGCGAGCGTACGTCTTGTTAAAGCCAAGGTTCAATACTAGCCATAATACCCTCGGACATTGAGGAGCAACAGTACCTGTAGTGCATGTTTGTCTCGACGGATAGCAAGTCAGGGATGGAGCCCGTGTATGGAGAGCCAGGAGTCGACTCCAGCATGTATCTTCCATACTCTGGGTGGAAAGTCGGAACAGTCATGCTGAGGGGCAACTCTATTACGGCGCTTCCCCTGAGGATCCGATTACTCACAGGGCGGGTGTATCGTCGTCAGTGAGGTCGCCTACGACCTGACTAAGCTTTGCGAGGATCTCGGTCTGGCGGAGAGAAAGCTTTGCATTTTTCTCCTCGTCGTCAAAGGTCACGACCATGTATTCCACCTTTCGTTATATATGTAAGCAGGCAAAACTGGGACTAACAATATTTACCTCGTCTCCCCACAGCAACTCATCGCCACATCTGTCCTTAACTCGATCCCAAGTATGAAGAAACTGCGTGATACCATGTTCTCGAACATGGTCGGCATACTGCTTTGCTTCATCCCATGTTAAGGGTGTTCCGAGGTACAGGAGGCCCATGGCGTATTGGGGGCACAGGCTCGTGCAAACTTGCTCGATATATAAACAGGAAATACAAGTCCGATTGGATTTGGAATGGTTGGTCGCAAAGCTACACCTTACCAATTGGATCACATGCACACTCGATAACGATTTGTAAGGCAGACTGCAGCTAGGATGGACTCGGAGTTCAAGGTCGTTATCATCGTGTAATCATTATGGCATATTATGAGTATCAGTCATGATCACGCAAGACTTCAAAGTTCGAAAGTTTCAGGTACTACCACCTTGAGCCGGGTCGCAACCCAGTAAGGTTCAATCATCTAGATTCTGGACTACATCATTTCGTCCTCCGATTGTCCTTTTAGGAAAGGCATAGAAGCGGATGATAGACGCCCATCCTCACATGTGCATTCTCGTGTGAAACACGTTATTCTGGTCAGAAAACCATCTATGATCCGCAGCGCTCCAAAAGAAGGATGATCACACTGCTCCATCTCAAGCGGGCACGATAGACAGTCACAGGGAAATGAAGCAAAATAGATTCTCTTCAGCCGTTACCGCCATTGGTTGTCCATTTCAAGACAATCTTCAGCGCAAGCAGAACGTGTCTCAGTGCTCGAGTCCATGCCTCCTCCTGACTGAACTGAAGTTTGACAGACGCTTCCCCTATCTTATCTTTGGCAATTCTGCCCCCGAAGGGTCAGCATGGTGTGGGATGAATATAGAAGACGCTCACGCACTGGTGGGGGAATTCAACCGTAGGATCCTGAGACTTGACGGAATCTATGAGTTGCTTCAAGCATTCTAGGAATGCTACCATAGCGAAATCAAATCGACGGTTATGTAGCAGGCGACCGAGGTGGAGATCCCCTGACCCGTACAGTTCGTATGTCGCTTTGTCTCCTACAGTTCTTTCAATGCGCGAGAATGAGCCCATTGGGATCAAACGGTAGCTGTAGAAGATCCTCAGTATATATAGATGGCGATAGAGTTCTGACTTGCTTCTCGAATGTGTAGTCAAGCTTCCGCGCAATTGTATGTAGCAACAAAAGGGTCTGACCCCATGCTGCATTAATTTCGGGCCATTCAACCTGCACGTTATCAGGAATCGGGTCATCATGAGAAAGGCTAACATACTGGGACTCCGGGAACCCGCCCAAGCCGGAGGCCATTGATTGTTCCAAAAACGCCATCATGACCAATGCAAAACGCGTCATTGTAAACATTTGTGCGCTCGAGCTTCTCAAGCGTAGCGTAATCTGCAGCATATGCAGCACGCAGTGACGCTAAACGCGAGGCTTGTTCAGCCAAGACTAGGAGGTGTTCATTGTGCAATCGCCAAAATCTACAACAGAGATTAATATGCGGTCAGAGGAGCCCAATAACCAACTTACTCAGCCTCCTCCTCCTCCAGCGCTTTTTCTTCCGCCTCTAACAGCTTGAGCTCCTCATCAAGCTGCTCCCTCTCCCTGTCAGCAAGGCGTAATTGTTCAATGGCGTTCCGTTCATCGGATTTAAGTCTTTCGATCTTTTTCTCTGCATCTTGTCTACTGAGATCCAAGCTCTCCCGTTCTCTTTCCTTCCGAACCTCCTTCTCGAAAGCGATATAACCATCACGCTCTTTCTTTGTCTCATCAAGCTGCCTTTGAAGTGATGAAAGGAGAATTTGTGTGCATTCCGCGCACAAAGGGTGATCAATGTCAGACCGGGTTGAAAGCACATTAAAAAGCCTCATAGTGGAGCGCAGGTGGTGTGAGATAGGTGTTGGATTCGAGTGGTCTGGCTCGGATTGCTGGTGTGTAGGTAGTGGAGTATTTTTGGCTTGGAGGTTCTTTTGGTTACTAGGAGAAGTCTTCTTAGGCATCGCAGCTCCTGGGACTGGAGAAGGTATACTGCGTATCATACTCTCCTGCAGGAGCACAAATGATTCATTCGGTGCTGGGAAGTTGCGCTGGGGCTGTTTCCCCTGAGCTCGAGTAGAAAGGGGTGGCGAGGCCCTCGAGTTTTCTGAGGGTGTGGCCTGCTGCCATGCTGCTTTGCTTGCAGATGGGGATGGAAGTTGAGCTATTTTCTCGGACTCCGAGTCTGTCACATAGTGCGCACGCGAGGCTGGCACTGAAGGCAAAGAGGCTACGATCATGTCATACGCAGAGGGTGCGAGATCTACCAGTGATGCATCAAGCTAACGCTCATTAGTCAAGCCTTTCATTTCAATGAATGATAAATTGTCACCTGAAGTGGCTCTTTACACTGTTGGCACACGTAGCTCATCGTGATGATGGATCGGTTCCAAGTAAAGTGATCGATCCTATTGGTCTATGACAGCCCAGGCAAACTCCAAATGTTAATGAAAGCTTGCGAAGCGTAAAGCTTATCAGCGACAAGTTGAAGGAAAACGTCACTGCGTGGCGAAGTGTACTAAGCTGCTGAAGTGTACGGACTCGTGGACTAATGCATTACATAATTCTGTGGTCCATGGCCTCGTACCATTTCTAGTATTCTTGAGATTAGCACGATCGTGCTAATGCTCTACTAATGCTCTCCTTTTCTCTACATGAATTTCACTTACAGAATTTACGCCCTCGAACCAGCTGCGGTAGTCAGTTCAATGGAGCAATGCATTGTAAATGAACGATGAGTTACGTCAAACACGCGTTTTTCCACCTCATCTTCACGAACGTGACGAAATAGAAGTTCCTGACGCCATAGTCATTCTATCTTGCCAGACGTTTGTCAGGAGCCTATTCGATCCAGTGGCGCTTTCTCCTTCTACTCAGATTGCTCCAGCACATGGAGCCAAATGTTTGTTCTCGGCCAGGCAAGATTCAGGTATGTTCCGTGTTGCACATATCCGAAGGTGATGCGACTCCGCATGCCACTATATTTGATGCCCGTCCTTTGGCTTAGCGTTCTGCCGCGTCAACGAACGCGTGTTTTACGCGCTGCTCGCATCTTCAAAAGACACGTTAGCGTGGTGTACTATGAGTAAAAAGTACTTAAGCTATCGTTTCCTGCTACATATTGTCCATAGTTCGGTTCCTCCGCATCGTCAATTCTTCAAGAGGTGAGTGACCTCCTCATTTTAGAGGGTGCTCACCTCCTAACTGTGCCTAGATGGCTTCTCACGTATTCGCTCTGTTGATTGGTATCGACGATTACAAATCCGGAAGAATCTGGAACCTCGAAGCGTGCGCCCATGATGCGCAGCGCATGAAACAATGGCTCATGCAAGATCTCCAAGTACCCAAAGAAAACATTGCGCTTCTTCTCAACCAAGAAGCCACGAAACGCCGTATTGAAGATACGTTTATGAGTCATCTTGTCAACAATTCTGCCATCGCAAAAGGCGACGCGTTGATTGTATATTTTGCTGGTCATGGAAGCACCTTGCCCGCACCACCAGACTGGTGCGAGGGCAATCTTGGTAGCGTCCAGGTCTTGTGTCCGTACGACCATGACACTAAAGGACCAGAAGGACGTGTAGCAGGCATATCTGACCGCTCACTCTTCGCGATGCTAGCAGAGCTCAGCCTCATCAAAGGTGATAACATCACCCTCATTCTCGACTGCTGTTTTCCGAAGGCACAGCTTGGCTCGAGCACTAGAGACCGCCGCTTCGTCCGCTATACCCCCACCTCAAAAGCCACACCCGAAGACCTATTCTTGGGCTTGTGGCGAGGCGCCCTCGGGCGGAGGTTTAGAGGAGAATTCGGCTTTTTCCAGGACGACTGCCAGAGCCATGTCCTCCTTGCCGCCTGCCGGCCAGGCGAGAAGGCACTGGAATGGAAGGAAGGAGGGAAATTCACCTCAGAGCTTCTGACTGTGAAAGACGCACTCCCTCTTCATCAGATGAAAGTTTCTGAGTTATCAGAGCACCTTGCGAAGGGCTTGACTCACATGCAGCAGCACCCAGTCTGCATTGGTCAACGCAAGGACCGAGTTTTCTTGGATGGTGTCCCCTTCGTTGCCGATGCCTCCCTTGTTCCCGTCAACGGTGAAAAGGACCGCCTTCGTCTGGAAATGGGGGCCATGCATGGCGTTGTTGAGGGCACTGAATTCAGCGTTCACGATCACAATCGCTTTGGCTCTATCAATCCGTCACTCGACAGCTTCCGCGTGTATGAAGTTCACCCTACGTGGTCACTCGCCAGGCGCAAGAGCATGAGCAAACCTGGGGGTCGTGGCTCATGGGCACGCATTACTCGATGGAACAGCCACACTCCTTTCCGAGTTTACGTCAAGAGAACGTGCACTTCTCTTCTCAGGCACATCTTCGGTCGCAACAAGAATTCAGAAGCAGAACTAGATGGCATTCCTGTGAAGGAAGGTTTGAATATCGTGCAAGTCGAGACTTCTGCTAAGGCGGACATGTCGGTCGGTGTTCACACACGAGACGTACGGGTCCAAAATCTTGATCACCTCGTTCCTCCCACTGCACACCCACTTATACGCATTGAGAAAGATAGGTCCAGATCTGGTGTCATCCTCAGCGAAGCCGCACGCTTCCACATGCACCTTCACCGAACCAATCCAGCCAAGCCATTCCACGAATCACTGGGGATGGAAATCTTCCGGGTCGACCCTCACACCAAGCGACGGGTTGGCCCAAACCTGTTGGTCGATGGAACGGCTGCAATATCGCATAGTGAGGGTGCACGCTACGCCGTAGTCCTCCACAACCACTCAGATACAGATCTATGGCCGTATCTGGCTTATATGGACTCCAACGGAGTTGACATCCAATTGCTCTACCACCCTCAGCCGTCGTACCCTATGCCCCCACTGCGGAAGCGCAGCTCTCTTGACATAGGCTGTACGGGCAGTGGTATTCCACCTCTGAATTTTCCTTTCCCCGAACACCAACAGCAAGAATCTGCTTTCTTAAAGCTCTTCGTTTCTACTTCGTACACTTCGATGGGTTTGTTAGAGCAGAGCTCTTCGGCGTATAGCCGTCCGCCCACACCTGTCCCGCCTCCTACACCCACAATGGAATCGAAAGATCAACCACAAAACTGGGACACTGCACTCGCGTGCGTCGTCATGAGAAGGGCGAGGGCAAAGAGCTGAGAATGAATCGTAACTCCTTTTGTTGTGGATCATGAGTGGATAAGTTATCGGAGCGGGCTTCAAGTTGTCATGTATTTAGGTCGTTTATTGATTTTTTATGGTGCTACAAACAGGCTGTCTATGGTTTCATGTTGTAATAAGTAGTGGTAGACAAGTTTCGAGGGAACAATCCTGAGTGCTAGCGCTGAGCGCTGAGCAGCCGATTTCTTACATGTGATGTTTGTTGAACCAAGAAACGGCTTCTCAGGAGATACACAGCCACTGAAGCAATGACTTCCGAAGTTCACGCGTTCACGCGTTCACGATTGAACACAGCGGCACCTACTAGCCTTCTTACTAGAACCACACGGTTAACGCGAGGTTGTCTGTTCCCCTGACTCGGCGTGTTATGGAGCCAGAAAAACCACCTGAACCCTCTCAAGATTCCGCCAGTTTACTCAAACGATTGGCTGGTCCCTCCTCCACGAAAGCCGGGTTTGTCACCTCCTAATAATAATCGGATCTTGAACAAGTTTGACAGCTTGCAGCCTCACTCATGATCAGACTGCAATCAATCGCATCATTGCCGAGGCTTCCAAGGGCTCCAAGTTCTATGAGGCAAGCTTACGTCGTTCGAGCCACCCACCACATCACTCAGAAAGATATTTAGAATGAGAAACGCAAAGACAAGGAATTGTCAGAACGCATTGCCAAAATCCTGAAGCAACGTGACGAAGCCCTACAGGGCGTCGATATACGTGCGTGAATCGATCCGCCTCAAGTCAAAGTTGGATTCGATGCTTTACCGCCAGGTCCAATTGAGAGAAATATTGATCACCTTGTGAGCAGCAATTACAACTCAGAGAGCGCATTAAGACAAGCCATATTGTAGCTCGAAGAACTCGAGTCACAACGCGATTTGAGTCAAATCGTGGTACATGTTGACATGGATGCATTCTACTGCAGCGTTGAGCTACTTGATGACCCGTCGCTGCAAGGGAAGCCATTTGCTGTGAGCTTGCAATGTCATATTAGTGCTGTATCGTAAGCTACGTTTTTTTAGGTTGGAGGCGGGGTGCTCTCCACTGCTTCCTACGAGGCGCGTAAATTCGGCGTGCGCTCCGGGATGGCCAGTCCGTCTACGTTTTCTGTATTCCATTGCATCATTCTCACTGCAGTCCTTTTAGCATTCGTCGCCAAGAAGCTCTGCCCCGACCTCATTCTCCTGAAATCTAACTTCGAACGTTATTCAGAAATGTCTGATAAAGTCATAGACATTTTCGAGAGATATGATCCTACTATGCTCGTGGCTGGATGTGATGAAGGGTACTTGAAGTGTGTCATGGCAGCTATATTTGAGGGTGTCGGCACTAATTGTCTACTTACTCAGCATCACGAAGTATTGCGAGGAACACATGGTAGATGCGGATACCTGTGTACAAGAAATTCGTGACACTGTCTTCAGGGAGACATCGTTGACAGTGAGCGCCGGGATTGCTCCGAACAAGGTGCGTGTTTGCCTTTTTCAACGAAGCCGTAGCTTACGGTCCTCAGATGCTAGCAAAGGTCGTTCAAGCAAATTTACTTTGGGTTTGTTCCTGATTGAAATTTTGTGCTGTCTAGATATGCTCAGACAAGGTTCTAAGAACGTCGTGAAACCAGGTGTCAGCGCTAACTTCTGCTACAGAACAAGCCGAATGGTCAATACCATCTGCCGTTCGACTACACTTCTATCAAAGCTTTCATGCACGATCTCTCAATCCGCAAGGTGCCCGGGGTAGGACGTGTCAACGAGCGTCTTCTTGAGGCTCTAGGTATTAAGGTCCGTGCTCATAACGCTGCATTGAATATGCACTGATTTCGCATAGACATGTGGTGATATCTTCAAGCATAGAGCGACACTGCAATTAATGGACAAGCAGTTTGGCCTGGTATTCCTACTAAGAACATATCTTGGTGTCGCATCCAATGTTGTACAACCCATTCAACGAGAGGAGAGGAAAAGCATTGGTGCAGAAAGGCAAGTGTCATGTCGCTTTCGTCAGCGTTGCGCTTCAACAACAATTTAGGACCTTTCGCGCATTAAGTAACAGGGCACAGATCCTGGGAAAATTGGAAGAGGTGGCAGGGGAACTTGTGGACGACATGGTCAGAGGGGGCTGGACTGGGAAAACGGTGACACTCAAGTATAAGTTAGACACATTCCAAGGTAAGCCACAGTTTGTGCAACATCTGGGCATATCAATTCTTGCTCACGTCGCGCAGTCTTTACACGAGCAAAGTCATTTGACCGTTGGGTTAGTTCGAAGAAGGAAGACATTTTTGCAGTGAGTGAAGGATCAAGAACTCCCGTCTACAAGGCTCACGTCGAGGTACATCAGATCGGGAAAGAATTATTACTCCCTGAGTTGCCCCTCACACTCCGATTAATTGGCCTGCGAGTCACCAAACTGAAAGACCTGCACGCCCCAGAGCCGGCAGGAGGCATTAAGCGGGTACGCTTCATTATATTCCATCGTGAACAACGACCACAAAAATATTCTGGACTGTTCCAGTTCTTCGAACCTGCAAATTCGTCACCAAGGAAGAGACCGAGACTTGCTAGCAATGCGGAAGATTATGACGACGAGGAAGACGATGCTGGAGAAGACCACGAGTCGATGCCGGGGTTCTACGAAGAAGAAGAAAATGCAGAAGGACGATATTTTGATACTCCCGAAGACGAGGAGCAGACTCGTATTTCTCATGATCTAAACCTTCCACACCATGAACGACGAACACGACCACCGGTGTCAGCCCCAGGGCCTTCACGGACTAGGCCAAGTGATTCGCTATTCTCGGCAACCACGTCAAAGCCAATGAGCGCTAGACAAGGGGATCGTGTTCGGCATCAGGACTGCCCTATATGCGGGAAGCTGTTGGAGACGGACAACAAGGGGCTGAATGCACATATTGACTTCTGTCTGAGCAGAAATGTTATCATGGAAGCTCAGACTGATGCACAAAGCACTGCGAAAAAACCGAAGGATCTCATGCTTTCTTGGCCAAGTAGTGCAAAGGGGAAACAGAAGCGGAAACGTTAATCGATTCTGCGTTCCCCAGAGTTTTATCGGTCTCACGTACGTCTACCAACGTGCCAAACAGACGGTATTGGTCGGTAAAAGTGGCGACCTTGCAGTTGCAGTATATCATAATCCCGTTAGGAGGTTTGGGCTGGCGCTCTGGGGGGTTTACACTAGTAGTTGTGAAGGGACGAGTGCCAAAGAACGGCCGCGTCTTCCTGACTTGAGCTAGGCTCGAGCAGAGCAATGTATGCCTCACGGCTCATGCGTGATTATTAATTCGAGGCGATATAAGATCTTCCTTTGGTTTGATCTACATACGGGAGACTAGTGGTGTTTATACAAAAGTACCACAATGAAACTTCGAACTGAAAAAAAAATCTCCCGCTCCCTGCAGAGTACCCCGGTGGGTGTGAATCACACCGAGCATCCCCCGCTACACACTACTGCTAGTTGACACATGCAGGCGCTCCTGGAAAGTGATTGACGTCATACCGGCTGCTGCCGCTCATGCGTTAAGCATGGCTGCTGACTTCTCTGGGGTGTTGGAAGAGATAGTACCACTTAGTACAAGTGTCGATGAGCAGCCAATGTCGCTGAGTAGTAATACAATTGGTTCATCTAGAACTACTTTTCTTTCTCTTTTACATAGATATACTTCAAAACACCGAATCGCATATATAAATACCAAGACGAAACGTCAAACAAAAACAAATTCTCCCGCTCCCAGCAGAGTGCCCGACGAGCTTTAATCACATCGGCCATCCCCCGCTACACACTATTGCTCGTTGAAACATGTACGCGCTCCTGGAAAACAATTGAAGCCATGCCAGTTGCCGCATCGGAGTCGGTCACAAGCTTGGCATAATATTCTCGAACGCCAAGAATCAGGCGCGGTCCTAGCACAAACATCTGCACAGATCGGAATATTGCAAGAAGCCCAAAATAAATCTGGGTTCTCAGGGAATACTCCTGTAGAAATGATGAGCCGTGGGTCGCATGCAAAGGTCAGTGACAGATCGGCATACCGTTGAAAACGGTGGGAAAAAAGAACCGAGACCGAGGCATGAAAGACCAATAACGCTAGCACGTCCGGGACGTCAGCGGACAAAGGGACCCACACTCACCTATGAGCTCACCTCGGGAAGTAAGCCATGTGAGTTTTCATCAACACCGTGAAGCAGTCGTTGATAATTCCTCCTGCAGAACGTTGTCGCAGTTCATGGAAGTGTTTCACGGCAATCCAGACTGCGAGAAACAATGCGAGGACCTCCCATACAGTGCCGAGTATCCAAGTTATGAAATCCAGAAGTAAAAAATATCCCTTGAAATCAATTATGCACTGATAAGTGCCGGAGAGAATGACCTCCTCTGGAATTTGTTCATGAACCTAATGCACTGAAGTCTTTGAGCCATAATTAAACACACCCCCTGAAACATTTCTAGTTGTCATTGCGAGGGCCACTCCGAGGAAAATGTTGGCAGCAACGAAGACAACAACAAGAGGTATCAGCACCTTTCTGGATCGCTGATACATGGCGTGTAACCGAGCGATCATGATCACTTGCATATTGCATCAGTTAACTCGAGATCACCAAGGTATTGCGTTGCGTCACTCACCGCCCAGCATTACAGTTACGAAGATTCCAATCCAATCTGCTGCGACGTAAAGAATAAAGCCTGACAAATCCAGTGATGTTAAGTGGTCAGCCCCAGGGGATCAAACACTCGAAACCAACTCACAGCTGTGGCAGTCATTGTATTGAACCAACAAGATGGTCAAGAATCTCACTCACCACTACATGGGAGTGCAGGTGATTAGACGGGAATGACATGCATCGTTGTGGAATGCTCACTGCATCTGTTATTGATATCGTCGGAACAGAAACTGCATGCAGCCGGTCAGAAGAAACAAACACGATGTATGAGGAGACATACTTAGCACCATGAGGCTGATTGTGAAACATGATTGATGAGCACAGTACCAATTACCTAGTCAATCAAACTTACACAGCATATAATATTCCAAGATAGCGCACCTAGTGTATCTTCATGTCAGTACGACCTTGCCAACGAACAATTATAACACAAGCTACATACACTGAGAAACAAAACGGTTATAAGGGACCAGCGTTGCCTCTGTCACGAATTGATTATATCTCAAGTTGCTCTTCTAGTGCGGCACTCTGCTCACCCAGATCAATTCAACCTATGGACCCATTCTTGGTGAGATTCAGGCTCTGGTCATGATATGAACTCACCTCTTGTCCAAAAGTCAGTACTAAAAATACCATAAGAGTATCTCCGGTTTTTCATACTAGGTTGCTCACCCCAATCATACATCACCCCAGCAGAGGCGGCAACTACGAAACCATAGTCCAGGTTAGATCGGGACATCAGCCGACTGGACACCCACAAACCTATAAAGTAGCTGTAAATACGATTCAAATCGATGAAGGGCCATAAATTGGGATCATTTAAGATTAGAGTCATGGTATTCGAGGATGGAAGTGAACGAGCTTGCGAACCTGGTAGACAGGCATTCATGCAAGATATAGCACCGTCCAGCGCTTGTACGGGCGTATATTCGTAGCTGTTTTGATTGATTGAAAAGATGAAAACAGATGTGAAATTCACCAGAATTCACCGGATACTTGACTTTGCACCTCTGGAAGGTGTTGAAGTACCGCGGATCCGCTGCTGAGCGCTCATATAATAATTAAACCGCGGGTTCAACATATATCCTGTAACATATCAACTGTCGTCGCAAAGGACAATGATCACGATATGTATTCACGAACTTATGCACAGTAAGTATCCTAAAAATAAATGATGCTATGGCAAAAATTCACACTGATATTCAAATATTCTTGTTCCAAGTATTTTCTTTCTGTTGTAGTAGGCTCCTGTACATGTGTATTTGAATCACGATGTTTTTGTCCTGTGAGTCTGTGGTGTCTGTGCACTATGCGCGCTGTATGGCTGTACCCAAAATTGGTATGTAGTTTGCTGTCCAGGCATATGTATGAACTTGAACCAAACTCGAAGCATGCGCACTCACTCCACTTGTGATCTTTATTCCAGCGTGCCCTAGCTAGTGCGCATGGCCCATGGAGCGAGAGAAATGCACTATGCGTCGTATGTGTCCATCGGAAACGCTCTCGACATAATGCACGTGCGGCACCGTGACTCCCTTCACCGAGTCTCCAACACCCTAGGCACAACCTCCAGGTCACCATCCCAAACCCAAACACCATCCTAGGCATATCGCAACATCCCATGTCGTCGCCATCGTTGATTCTGGCGCCAGATGGCACAGTGCAACCATCGCCGAGCGTGTCTCTAGCTTTCGGCACCCTTCAATTGAATCATGACATTGCAATGATACCGAAGTCACGATATATGTTCTTCGTAGCTTGGGCTAGTTCAATTTCGATATTCAATACTTACTTGGTCCAGACTTACATACGTTTTGTTACTGTAGCTACTACTAATCAACTATTTTTGCTGTTCTCTCTGTGATTCCTTTCTTTGTTGAATCAATCTATTGGCTGAACCGTAGCACGTACTCAGACTCTGCTTCCGCGACCTATACCAGTAGAAGGTCCCACTCAATGCCACCATGTCTAGCCGCTCGCCACCATGTTTTCCGTACAATCCTCTTACTAAGGCATCTCAGCATCGAGCTCTCTGTCTTGCGTGACGCAAAACAATCCAGGTCATTTACTGGCCGGTGGCGGAATGCCAGCACCTACACCAAAGCATACAGCAGTAGCGCTCAAACATCCAGCGATTCTCTAGCGCAGAAGGCGTCTTCAAGTAAACACGAGGTTTCAGTTCTCTTGCATAGAATCTCAGCATTTTTACCTCGCGCACTATCGGGATCTACCACTGACGGGGGAATACGGTCGTCCCAACTCTGGAGTGAACTTTTGAGCGAGGTCGACACAGATTTATGTTCCCCGTTAGAAGCGCATCTGAGTGCTCGCGTAGTCGGTGAGTCCTCCGTCTGACTTTTTAGGTTCATGTATCCGACAAAGTTACCTCTTTACAGTATGCGGAGCTGACCAGTGGGCCGGCTCTCATGAGCTCATCACAGCTCTCCTCGAAAACCCGTTTACGACTGATGAAGCTTACAGCGACATCCTACGAAACCGGTGGAAAAACCAGTCTACCTATCTTACAATCGAGTGCGTCTATGTTTTATGTTCGATGTCGGTGCAGGATGCTCAACAGATATCCTGAACAGTCATAGGTCATCAACCTCCCTCATCAACGGCACCCTCACCATCCCTGCATCTTGGCTCCAACAATACCCCCTCCCCATTCAACTCACCGAATTTCCATCTCTCTCCTCCCATCTTTCCCTCCCAAAAACGCTCCTCAAAGGAGACGTGCTAATCCTCCTCTGCAACCCACTAACAACCTCCCTACCCACGCTCATCTCCACCGCCCAACACATTCTTCAAAGACCGAACACAATACTCGTCCTCACCGCTTCTAGCGCATCCGAACATGCGCTAGATCACATTTCCAAGGAACTGGCAGCCGCAAACTGCACACCCGGAAAGATTCTTGCTATGGACCCTATTCGTGCATTGGAAGCTGTCTCTGCTCTAAAGTCGGATCCTTCGTCTCCTGCTGCTATTCAGAGATACCAGGACAATTTTATGGGGTCGAGGATATCGCTTCTTGGCGATGTTTTGGCGGGGATGCTTGGGTTGAAGGACTCGGGTCGCACATCGTCGTCGTCATCGTTATTCTTAGCTATCCGTACCCGGAGTGCTCTGATACAAATGCGTAGCGCGTTATATGCTGGCGCGCGATCGGTATCACAAGCGCGTATAGCGATTGACCGCGTCTTTATAGGCGCAAGCGAGCTGCAATCGCAAGTCGAAGAAGTCCGTGCGAGAACAGACAGGGAGGTGCTTGTAGAGTCTGGAATAGACGAAGCTCTGCTTCGCGGTTTGAAAGAGATGAAAGCCTTACTAGGGTCGTTGACCTGGTTGAAGATGATATGGCGCGTTGATGAGATAGATTCTTTGGTAAGTTCCGCGCTGGACAGGCACTGGTGCAGGGAACTTGAAAACCAGGTACGCACGCATCGCATAGATGCATTTTTGTTGTTGTTGTAAAACTGATGACCTATATAGCTCATCCTACAAACGGGTCGTCTCACCTCTACCCAAGCATCCCTAACAACATCCACCTTTTCCCAACTCGCCAAACTCAGATCTCCATCGTCATCCTCCGCCTTCCATTCCCCCATCCTCGACAACCACCTCCGTCAACTGGCACACTCCCCAACATACGCACTCACCCCAGATGCCCTCACCCGCCCCATCCAAAAAAGGCGTTCCCAGCTGACAAAACACACCACCACGCGTTTACACCGCGAGGCTCAGAACGCAGTGTTGGGTGCGTTTGGCGGTATGTTTGGCGGTGCTGGTGTAGGATGGTGGCTTGCATTTGGAGAGAGCGCTTTGAACGTTGGCGCTGGTTCCGAAGCAGGGACTGCGTTAGGTGCTGGTGCGCTGGTTGCTGTTTCTAGTATAAGATGGGCGGTGGGCAAATGGGAGCGAGCAAAGAGGAAATGGGTGGAGGATGCTGATAGGGTTGGGCAGGGGCTGAAGAGGGATCTAAAGGTGAGCTTCGATAGATTTTTGCGTGGGTTGGACTTATGAGTGTGTTTGACAGGTGACTCTGGAGCGAGGGATCGACAATAATGTCGCGGTTGTTCCTATAGCGGCGTATGAAGGGCTGCGAGAGCTTGCTGGGAAACAGCAGGAAGAGATCGATCTTGTTAGGAGCGATCTTGTTTCGATGCAAGCTGACGTTGAAGCGCTTGAAACTACTCGACCTTCATAGTATGTAGCACGATTGGATATACTACATCACATTCGTCATACACAGATGCATTTTGATCCAGATAGATGCTACGCTAAATGATGGTGTACGTGATGCCACAAAAATTCCGTTACGTTAATGAACCGTGCTTAAAAGCGAGTCAGACCTTATTTTGAGGCAAGTGAATGTTGAAGCGCTTGCTCAAGCTTCATAGGGTGTACATCGGATGCCATAAAATGTCGTTGCGTTCATGAACTCGTGATAATTATCTTTGGAGGAGGAGAGGGAACGTCCTGAACACCTTCATGCTGCGGTCGTGGTGTGCCTGCACCATCTTCTTCGCCGCTGTCATCGCCAATATCAAACAACTCTTCTCTTTCGTCCCAGACGTCATTTAAGCGGGCGCCTTTAACAGGCTTTGACTTGGATGGGGCTGAGGGATGAGAGTACAATGGCAGGAGCTGTGTTCCGGACGGTCCTTCGCCGTCTGACGCATCGTCTGCATCGGAAATATCGTCCGTCTCTAAGGGGCGGTATAGGCGTGCGATCTGAGGAATTGGAGTTCGTGTGAGATCCCTGGATGATGTAGGAAGCGGCTCACCTCTCGCCGCGAACGATAATGTTTCTCGATATAATATGCGAGATAGAGTCCAACGGTGGAACCCAGCCAATTTGCCTGTCAAGTATGACTCTTACTGAATAAAAAACGCCAGAGCCAAGAGCACATACTGCCACATCACCAGATTGAAATTCCTTGTGCTAGTTCCGCATGATCTCGTCGTACTCGCTCAGACGAGGAAAGGAGCACGTACTGGAAGCATGGACTGCACGATCTCGCTCACGAACCCTCCAAAGAAGAAACATACGACAGCGGTGAATATCAGCCCTGAATGGCGCCAGAACCAAATTCTACGAGCTTCCCTACAATCAAACACGAATCTTCAGCAAAGCACCAGTAAGCCAAGACGTCAAAACTCACTCCTCTACGTCGAATATAAAGTAAAACACGCCCGTCGCGACGCACAAGCAGGTAAAGTGGAGGAACTTGTCGTTCAGGGGTAGGGCCCGGGCATAGTTTGCGAAACCTAAGAAAGCGAGTATCACCATTATCGTGCAGGTGAATACGAGGAACCACTGATGAATTTAATGATCATGAGTGACTAGCGCTTCGTGTGATAGTCCGGAGGGAGGCCTACCGGGCGCAGTCGGATGGGTAAGTCGTATTTTGGAAGTTGGACTCGGTGAGATTTCATTATGGCTTTTGACATTTTCTTGAGATGCTTGCGCATTGGCTTTGACGGTGAGCTTGGAGAGTTTGATGTCATGGGTAGTCGGATGTGCCCTGTCATGGTGAGCACGGTCAATTAGCCTCCGCAGCCGAGAAGTTATTTCCTTATATAACCGGTCAATAACCGGCAAGTTTTGAGTCTAGACCTGGCCAAGTGATTGCCACAATGAAAAACGAGTCTGCCTTCGAATTCTATTTGGCATGCCTTTTGCCTGGGGGGACTTCAGCTCGCCATTGGCATCAGGAAAACTACCGGTTGCTTATATCACTTTTTGTCCCTTAATGTTTTGTAAATGAAAATCAGAACATTGCTTTTTGACTTAATTGACTTTCTTACAAGTGAATTCAGCCACTCAAAAAGCGGAAAAAATGGTATTAAGTACAATAAGCAGAATACATGTAAAAACAGTACTAAGTGAGCAAGTCCAGAGGCATTTGAGCGTGACATCTGCCAGTGCAAATGAACAGACACGCCATAGTAGAGGCTACTAAGGGTGACAATAATGCCAGTGGCCACCAAACAAAATTCATTGGTTGTCAAAGAGAGGTTGAGAGGTTGCGAGAAGGGGGGTATCTGTGGCCCTGTTATGCTCACCGAACTCTGTGGTCATCAAAGAGAGGTCAAAGAGAGGTTGCAAGAATGGGGGTATCTGCAGCCCTGTTATGCTCACCAAACTTGTTGGCCATTTGCTGAAGTTGTGTTGCGAGAAGGGGGACTGTGGCCCTATTATGCTCACCAAACTCTGCGGTCACCAAAGAGAGGTCGAAGAGAGGTTGTGAGAATGGGGGTATCTGTGGCCCTGTTACGCTCACCAAACTCATTGGCTGTTCACTGAGGTTGTGTTGTGAGAAGGGGGACTGCAGCCCTGTTACACTCACCAAACTCATTGGTCGTCAAAGAGATAGTCTGGGTGGTATGGCCCAGGGAAGGGGTTATACACCGCATAAGTGTCGCCCAATGCACCCATTAACTCACTGCTGCCTCCCATACCTGTACCCACTATGCCTGTGCCTGCTCCCATCCCCACACTCATGTTGTGTGAGGCAACAGGCTGTGTCGTGCTGTCTGGTGCCAGAATTGGCAACAGTGACGGCATAGGACAGTGCAAGACACCTGGAGACACAGATGGCATCTGAGTTTGAGAGGGTGTCTCAGAGGGAGTGCCTGGTGTGTTAGAAGCGCTTGGGGGCTCAGTGAGGGAGGAACACTGCATGTGAGCATTGTGACGAGAGTGCTTGCGGATGATATTGGATTTCATACTAATGGGCCGAGAATGGGGCATCTGCAGCCCTGTTATGCTCACCAAACTTGTTGGTTGTTCGCCACTGGGGTTGTGTTGTGAGAAGGGGGACTGCGGCCCTGTTGCATTCTTGGTCGTCGAAGAGAGGTTGTGAGAAGGGGGGTATCTGTGGTCCTGTTGCATTTGTGTTGCTTGCTGTGATATTTAGGCTGGGTGTACAAGTAGGAGATAGGACAAACTCACATGGGCAACATGTCTAGGATGTGATCTCGAATGCATGATGGTCTGTGAACTTATTTACATGGAATGCTTGGAAAACATCATATGAGTTGTAGTGCTTGAGGTTGCATGAAACATTCTGTGGTCCATAGATTGGGATGAGATGTGCGGCACGGTAAATTGAGTCAATATGAATGATCCCAACAGACAGAGAATCGTCCATATCGAATGAAGGAGTGATGATCCACATCCCAGTGTCTTCATCAGGTCAATCATTGGCTTTGTCGAACCAGCACATGACAGTGCATGGGTATGGGTGTCCTTCAAATGTGAAGGTGAAAAAACACATAACTCGGGCTACATCCATGCCCCCCATCCCTTCAGTGTCTGCATCTGTGTTAACAAACACACAGTCATACTGGGGTGCCTCATTTCTCCAAACAGGACAGGCACAAATATGCTCTCACTGCATTCCTCCAATCCCACTGTGGTTGCTCGGTGTGTAGAATGTTGAACATGCGGAGTTGAAGACTTGAATTTTGTTGTCAGGTCGAGGACATGCTGTGAGTGGGACTTTGGAGGCAGAGTGCTGGTCGTTTGGGTGCAGTTGTTTGAATAAAAATCGACAGAGAAGAATAGAGAGATGGGGAATGGTGAGTTCTGTGGATAACTCAAGGAGAGTGCGTGCACGCTTGCATTCTGCATCGTGTCAAAGATTGTATTAGAAAGATCTACAATGAATGAGCTAACTCACGATATGTGATATGTCTTGGCCAACTGAACATGAGCCTGCACCAGTGTTGGGCTGTCATCAATTTCGCCCTCTTCATTGTCACCCAGTATTGTAACACCCACATTGGAGGGTAGCACCATGATATTCTCATTCGAGTCATCATGCCGGTCAGTGTCAGCCACTGTATTTAGGCATAGATGTTCTATGTTAAACGTCAGTTGATGATAAATATGTATAGCACTAGAAACTCACTCAATTTCTCAAGTGTTGCTGATAGGCAGGTGCTGTTCAACATTCCACAGCTCTTGAAGTCAACCCGTGCCACTGCAAGCTTATCAAGGTGCTGATTGGTCAACAACATTTGACTGAGGGCCTTGTAGCAACTTGAGCGCATCCAAGGCTCCTTTACAGCTTTGATATGCTTGGTTTCTGTGATTAACAAGCAAAGGCCATTAGGTGCACCGAAAAGTTGGATAAGTAGGATATAGTGAGAACATGAGTGTTGTCGAGGGAGGGAGAATGTGGGGATGACGCCCGTTGACTTGAATATTTCCCTGTACTGGTGGAAACGGTCAAGAGCCTCTTGAATTTGAACTAACATAGATTCTGTAATAACATTACGCTGGACGAGATAGCAAAATTCAAGAAACGCGCACACCATGTCTGTTGGGACATGGCCTTGAATGGCAGGAAGGTAAACCTTCATGAGCACCTTCAAATTGTCGCCTGTCCATTGTTTGAATCCTCGGCCTTCTGGGAAACGTTGAAGTCCTGCGAATGACGCAACTGCAGTGATCCTTTTATAACATGAGTTTGTTGAGCATATTGAATTGAGATCAAGTAACATACCTTCAGTCTATATCATCCTGAATTCTCTCCGCTTCTTTCTCGCTGTGCTCAAGTCTCAAATACTTACCGACCCATGTAACCAAGTGATCCTTGAACGTTCCTTTGATTGGTTGGTGCAGAATGTCTGGTGCAATAAGTTCGTGGATGTTGCCTCGAGGAAAGTCATTTGTAAAAGGCTAGAAAAGCCTGAATTTCAATTGTGAGAGAGAAAAGATGCATGGGGCCTACCACAAGATCACTGACAATCCCATACTCTAGCCATAGAGCGCTATAGTCTATCTCTTCAACGAGCACCTCTGTATGGTCGCAACACCAACACAACAACGCAGCATCTAAGTCATCACATTGTTTCGAACATTCCTGATAGATACATAGAGGGGATAATAGTCATTAGCACCAGTCGCCACTGAGACCGTTGTCTTGTCGCTCCCAAGTATGACTGGCACAAACATTGAGCCAAGCATTTCTGGATCTTCGGAAATAATATCCTACCAAAGTGTCAGCATGCATACTAGCTACTGAAATAAAAGAGAACATACCACTTGGTTCCAAGCCCAGTCACTGGACATGAAGTCCTGCCATTGGTGTTCATCACTATCACTCGAGTACTCACAGTAGGGTCGGTAGTCCATTTCTGTTGCATATTCTGGATTCACCAACATGTTATGAACAACCTCATGGGGATCACGATACCAGACATCATAAGGTTGATCCATCCAGGGTGGTATGTTGTGTGCCAGCTTCTCCCCAGTATACTGGACCTTGAAAGACTGCCATTTGATGTCGCCTACTGGTGTACTGTCGATAGTTTTGTACAAATCACAGCAGTCTGCAAATGGTGGCTTGTCATTGTGCTTGAGGAGAGTTGTGGCCCAAAGATCCAATAATATGTTGATGTTCCCGGCAGACATTTGGTTGCATGTGTACAGGAATTCTGTGGTCTTGAATTCGATGTGACTCCGGTATGGGGTCCAGTCATCAGGTGACTTGTCTGGAGGTGGCATTGGAGGTGCTCCATCTTCAAGAAACTGCCCAGTTGCATCACAAGGATGTGCTTATCAACACTTGTTTTAGTTTTAACCAGTCAAAAGCATTAAGGAAAAGTACCATTTAGTTTTGAGTGAAAGTTGCGGTATAATCTATCACCTGGCCCCCAAAATTTGGTGTCGATGTTGTCTGAATTATCAGGCTCACCAAATGGCTGACCCAGGTCAGGTGAACCTGCAGGAAGGTTATAGTCACCTGGCAAGAAATCATTGTGGCAAGCGGTGAGATTATTGTCCGGTAGGTCTTCAACTGAAGCGGCATGCAATACTGTTCAGAATGTTCTGTGCACAGAGTTCCAATGTTTTTTTTGGCCTGCCTGAGTCTTGAAGAAGTGTGCACAATTTAAGTAGCCACATGGAATTTGAAGGGCGTTGTGATCCCTGCAAGGCATGGTAAATGGTAGCAAGAAAGTACTTGATAATGCGGCCTCTGGAAACATAAAATGGTAATATTAAGTTTGAACTAGTTCACTGTTGTAACAAATCTGGGTTGGTGAGAAAGTTGGCCCATTTGTTGGGGTGAGACTTACAATTTTTTTTTTCATTTCCAAACCACTGCTTTCATTCCAGCACTGAAGCTTCATTATTGTCTCCCTCATCTCCTTTGTGATGTCTACCACAGCCATAGATACAACCCATCACACCCACCCATCAAATGCCACTACTCAACCTGGCAAAATAGTGCTGGAGGCCCAGGTCAAGAGGCATTCCAAGGCACAAAAGACTGCTGATGACCTTGCTCTCAAGGAAGCGAAGGAAGTGAAGGAAGCTCTATTCAAAAAAGGGCTTGAGCGCCTCGCTCATATCAAGACTGATATGGAAAAAAACAGGGAGAAGTACTCACCAAAAAGGCTGCCCCAATTCAGCCTAAACCAAGGGCCTGAAAGGCAATGAAGACGGCTGAGCCTGTGGCAGGACATGGCAACCATCAGGGTGACAGTATATTAGATGACTTACCAGGGGCTGATGAGATAGACAACCACCAGAAGACCCCTACTGAGCATATGGACGATGTGCCTGCTACCATAGGGAAAGGGAAGAAGATGGTGGTAGGGAAGAGAGGTAGCATGAAGATGTTGATTCGTGATGCCATCAGTAACTTGCAAAAGAAGCAGAACAAGTCATTGTCAAATGTGGAAGGTGATAACATCAAAAAGGTGCCATGTGCTGATGGGAAAGCGACACTGCCACCACTGTGAGGTTCTTCTCCCACACAATGTTGCTCCTCACTGAATCAACTTTGTTTTTCCTTAATCTTACTTCCAGTATCAATGTGGCCACCATATTAGGTGGCTGAGTGACCAACTGGGTTTCAGCAGTCAAGCCTGGAAAGTTGGAATCATCACCCCATACATCCAGCCTTTCGACTCGAGAACCTCCCTCGACTATCTTTTCACACAACAGTGCTTCTTCTGCAGTAACTACAGCCACTCAGCCCCCAACTTCAATTACTGCGGCTCAAACCAAATATGTGCCTGATGATGCCCTTACTGGTGCCTTTGGAGACAAAATTGATGATTCGTTGGAGTATGAGGCTATTTGTAAGGAGAAGCAAGATAAAGGGAAAACTAAGGTAAGTGGCAGTGATTTTTTGGTGCCAGCATTTAATTCCTTGCTTAGCAGGTTGTCTCAGTATTTGATGAAAACTTGTACTTTTATGAGCCTAGGGCTCCATTCATGCAGGCACCCAATTTGAAATCCTTGCAATATAATGACTCAGACCTTGAGTTCTCGCAGGAGCCTAGGGCTCCATTCATGCAGGCACCCAATCTGAAATCCTCCAAATGCAAGGCTAATGACATTTTGGTCTTAGATGAGGTGTCAGATGATGAGTCTATGGTGTCTGATTGGTCTATGGAAGTTGAAGGTGTCAATGGCCCAATAGTTGAATCATCTCAGCCTGAACCTATTGCAGTGAAAAAGGAGAAGGTTTTGTGCACAACAACCTCAGTAAGGATCATGACTATATCACTGCTCATTCTGACACTTGTACAGACATCTGTCACCACTTCCATTGCTGATAGTCAGCTGCCTGCTCAAAAAGGCCAAAATTGAGCCTTCTGCTGCATCTATTTGCAGTATACCTGCCAAGCTTAAGCTCAAAGGCCAATAGAATGTGCTGGTGGACACTACACTGGAGCACATGAAAGCACGTGGCACCTGTCATACAGTTGACTTATTGTGGCCATGCAAGCAGACCAGCGCTGGATGAAGAAATACCTCCCTACCATAATGCTGTGGGCTGGAAGTTATGAAGATATCTGGGTTATCCCAGACGATGTTCTTCTCCATCACACTCAACTTATTTTCGACGCAGTATACAAAGATCTTAACATTGTCCTTGTTCACAATGGTGTCGTACATTCGCTTGTAAGTCCCCTGTTATGTTCAATTTTGTTTGTTGATACTACAATGATCATTAGACTGCACAGCGCATCTCAGAATGGCACAGTAATTTTGGCTCGACAGCCATAGTCATTATCATGGACTTTATGACACGTAATGCTGACTGCACTCCTAGTGATCTGGCAGCATCCCTTGTCGACAAGTGGGCCTTCTTATATGAGAACCCTGGTAGTCCATCTCCTCTCACAGCTTACTGCTCTCCCTTCATCTTACAGCTGCTTGGCATGGCAAACCTCAATGCCATCAAAGGGTATGTGAAGGTTCCCTCCTTCAACATGCATGAGCTTGTGACAAGCGGGATGTCGCGGGTTCTCACCCTCTCTGCTGTAGTGGTGAGCTTGATTTCAAATGGCTTATTCACACTGATTTTTTTTTTCAGATTGAGCATGCCCTCAAAATGATCAAAAAAAAGAACTCAAGGTTCAGGATGTTTTGTTGTCTGCATCACGCAGTAAAGTGACCATCAAACTACCGAAAGTTCTGAACAAATTGACGGGGAAAGAGATGAATGTTCCATTTTTATTTTTGGCGACTCTCTGGTCCAAACCAACCAAGGCATTTATCAAGTCAATTTTGAGGAAGCATGCTGGGTACGTGGAAGCCACCATAGAAATGGCACGCACTACAGTAAATGATGTCACTGATATGTCGTCAAACATGCTCGACAATGAGGAGTTGGAGTCGGACAAGCGAGCTATGATTTGTGAGCATGGATTGGATCATCCAGGTTTACTCTTGCTGACAACTGGGCCCCTGCTGCAGGATATCGCTTTTGTGGCCATAGTCATTCAATTTGCACCGGAAACACTGTCATTAATCTTTCCCTGCTACTGCATATGTCCCACCACTGCCAGTCATGTTTTCCACTGCCATAGCATGTTTTCTGTTGCGCTCACTTTTTTGCTCATGTCATCAGACTCATCACTTAATTTTACACTTATCAGGCTTTCTATGTATGCTCTTTTTTCCATTATCGAAGAGTTGTGTTGCTTTTTTTAAGTGCAATAAGTGTGAAATAAGTGAAAATCCAGACAAAGAGTGGGCTTAATTAAGTGGCTCACGCTTTTTTGCTCCAATAACTTAGAGTCAGTTCGGCAACCAGATGTTGACCAACATTTGGCAAATGTCATCTTGGCCTGGATTTCGCCGAATGTCGGAGTTTGAATTATATGGTTGAATTTGGACTAACCCTAGCACGCTGATATGGGCCATCGCAGTACAATACATTGTCCTTGAATTTGTACTCTATGTGTCCCTACTCCAATGGATCCTTGATCAGAACTCCAGTGTTTCGTGCCCCAACGTCCAGAAATTCAATGCTGGCTCATTCAACACTCAATCCTTCTTGCCAGCATCTTGATCAGCGCCACAGCCAATATCTTAGAGTCAGTGTATGCCAAAGATCCGGAGCCGTATCACACATCGGCTCTCTCTGGTGAAGCCTGGGTGATGGAGCTATTGTCTGGCCACCCAGAACAAATTTGTTGTGAACTCAGCATGCATGCGCACGCTTTTGCAGAGCTTATATCTGAGCTTCATACCCTTGGCTATACCAACTCCAAATTCGTTTTGCTAGAGGAACAACTTGCGATTTTTCTATATATGTATGTCTGTCACAGGCCTGTCTGTCAGACATGTCAGCGAAAGATTTCAATGCTCAAATGAGACCATTTCTCGGTAAGTACCACTAATAGCTATAACTTATACACTGATGTCTCATTATATGTCCTATGTAGTTATTTTCGCAAAATGCTCAAGATATTCTCATCCTCCCCCTTCTATACTAACTATGTTCACTTGCCGGATGACTCCATTCCTGATAGAATTCGCTGCAACCCAAAATTTTGGCCGTTCTTCAAAGATACCATTGGGGCTATTGATGGTAGCCACATTCACGCATCGCCTCGCACATTCGAATGAGGTCCCTATTGCAACCGGAAGGGATTCATTTCACAAAACTGCCTGTTCGCGTGTGACTTCAAGCTTAACTTTATATATGTGCTCACTGGCTGGGAAGGGTCAGCCACAGACACATGTGTCTACAAGGCTGCAGAGGGCAACGACCTTCAAATTCCTGCAGGGAAATACTTCCTTGCAGATGCAGGTTTCCCTCTGCGGCCCGAACTACTCATTCTGTACCGTAATGTGCACTACCACCTTGCAGAATGGGGCCGTGCAGGTGTAAGGTGAGCATACTGACATTATTCTTTCTGCTATGTGCTGATTGTTTGCAGGCCAACTACGAAAGAAGAACTATTCAACCACCGTCATTCATCTGCTCGCAATGTCATCGAGTGGATTTTCGGTGTCCTTAAACGATGTTTCTGGATCCTCCATCTATCACTGCCATATGCTATGACCATACAAGCACAGATTCCAGCTGCATTGTGCAGCATTCACAACTTCATCTGTTTTCACGATCCCGCAGAAGGTACACTACCTGATGCAGACTATTCTGACGGTAATATGCACACTGCAAACTGGGAGCCGGAAGCAGTAGAAGCTCCAGCTGTGCACAGTGATCTGCACGTGAAACGTGATTGCATTGCAGAAGCAATGTGGGTGGACTACCAGCGCATTTTGCAAGAAAGACATGATCTTGGAGACAACAACAACTTATTGGACGAAGACTCGGAGGATGATGAGTATGGACTGGATTAATTCTTACTTGTAGTAGCATGTAGTTGTACCTTCCAATGTTATGTACATATGTTGTAAGTCAATATCTAACACAACGTCCTGATGAGCGATTCTTGTCAGCAGCATGAACCACAGAGCAAGACATCCTGATGAGTGATTCTTGTCAGCAGCAGCAACCACAGCCATCAACTCCTGATCCATTCCAACCGGCATAGAATTGATCAATGGTGCGTGAAATACATGGGGAATGAGCAGTACATGAAGTGGATACAACAAGTTAGTACAACAAGCGGCGGTACAAATAGTATGATAGTGCTACTGCAGCGGAGACATGAGGAGGCTTAAAATAAATGCACGGCGTGTCTCGGAGTCATCCCCCAGCCCAAAATAGATAGCAAGCTTGTTATCCCCTCCTGCAAGCGAAAATATACGCAGGAGGCTGGCTCTCTGACCAACTGACAGATCCCCATCTTTACTGCGCATAATCTCCAGGCCCTGAGAGATGATGTTTGGTACAGTGGGGACTAGTGGTTCAGGCAGAGCGACCATGGTCTTCTTGATAGCATCCGTGAGGCAATTGATACTACCCTGCATATTCATGATGGCAGCTGCTGGAGTGATCTTCGCAGCGATTTTTGCAGCACTGCTCATCCCCATCTGTGTGCCGTCATGCGCTGACACTCGGGCCTTCTTGAGAGCTGGCAGTGACTGAGATGACACCAACGTCGACGAAAGTGGGAGAAGATGGCTGGACATGGGAGCAGCACCAGTATTTTGAGATGAAGTCTCCATGGAGTCAAGCAAAGTGTTGGTGTGCATGTGTTTACTGGACTGGGAGCTGGCCAGCTGAGTAGCAGTGGAGGTGGCATGAAGCAGGGTGCTAGGTGGCATCATCAAGAGAGGGCTCATGTCCAGCACATCACTAGGGCCAGCGGCTCCAGCAGTGTCTATATCCATGTCCAGAAAGTCAAAGCCTCCATCAATAACGTCAAGCACGTCATCTGTAGTATTGATGGATGGAGGGGGTGCAGTAGCAGGGTGCAAAGTGTGCCTTCCACAAGCACCACTATTGTCCCCTAAGATCGCCTGCATGTCATTGTATGGAGCCCACCCTTTGTTGCGAAAGGGGTGCATTGCAGCTCGTGACTTTTCGGCTGTTGGTCAAATGCAATAGAGTTTAGTATAATGACGTACCTTAGGATCAATATATGTATCCCAAACACTGGCAGCAGCGGTGCCCTTGATTCCAGCCCCCCGCACATTGTCCCAATGAAAACCAGATACATTGCAATAGATTTCAATTTGATTGTAGATTTTTTTGAGCTAAAACGATCTCATAAATTTATGATCGTTCAAAATAAAATCACATACCAAGGTCCACTTTGTCTTAACCATCTTTCCCGTCTTTGGTGGGCCTATTGTTTGGATCGAAGCTTCAGCATTGATAGAAGTTGCTGCACTGTTGAAGGTAGGCATTGTGAAGCTTCCACCATCACCACCCGCTGCCCAATTCTGAAACAGGTGACGAAGTAGAATGTCCACCTCTGTGTCTTGCCAGTGTGCCTTTGCGGTATTGTCAGTCTGTGATGTTACTTCTGGTTGAGCCATGAGGACCGTCGTAAAGCTGGCACAGAGGGTGGTAAGGGCAATAACAGAAGTACAGAGTCTTTGCTGACGATGGCAGTCAATAAGATAAGGGTTCATGGTGATACAGGTATGAGGTGTAAGGTTTGAGCTCCGACGTTTGGGACACTTGAAGCCGAGAACAAAGCCGAGAACACATTGGCCAAATGTTGGTCAACATTTGGTTACCGAACTGACTCTTATGTGTCCCTTTTCACGTAATTAAGTGACCAAGAAAGTAAGATAAGCAACCGGTAGTTTTCCTGATGCCTAGCAGATGTCGAAGAGATTGTGAAGGACTGCGACGATGCCGACGAGCAGGATGTATAATAATATGTTTTTAATTATTTATTACTCAAATAAAATACATCTTTTATCAAG
>MU179323.1:132426-166665 GCA_016767475.1 Suillus weaverae | reverse complement strand
GTGATACAGGTATGAGGTGTAAGGTTTGAGCTCCGACGTTTGGGACACTTGAAGCCGAGAACAAAGCCGAGAACACATTGGCCAAATGTTGGTCAACATTTGGTTACCGAACTGACTCTTATGTGTCCCTTTTCACGTAATTAAGTGACCAAGAAAGTAAGATAAGCAACCGGTAGTTTTCCTGATGCCTAGCAGATGTCGAAGAGATTGTGAAGGACTGCGACGACGCCGACGAGCAGGATGTATAATAATATGTTTTTAATTATTTATTACTCAAATAAAATACATCTTTTATCAAGGTCGAAACCTGTGATTCAAGAGGTGGAACGCCTCCGGAGGCGTTCCAGCGATTCACCCGTGATTCATGTTTCACACGATTCATCCACGAAAAAAAACTTGATGCTGGATCGTCTTTTGGAACCAACACTGAATCGTGTCAAAATCGCCAACTCTGACTCTCCCTATTGACAACCTCCTCTAGCATTATTATGTACACATGCACTTCGCCAAATCGACTGCGACGTTTGTGCCTACAATCTCACTACTGACCACTTCATGATGAAGAATTGTACCCCGCGATTCGCGATTTCCACTAACTCTGTTTCTACCTTTACACTGCCCTTCTCAAATACCTCACCATCCCACAAAGATGACCAAGTTCTGGGAGAATGAGCGAACAGCCGATCCTTGGAGCCCGAGATACTGGCAGCTGCTATGCCTTTTTCGAGACTTCCAACTTGTTGACCGCAAATAATGGAACCTGGCTGCGCAGATAACAGACCCGCGAGAGCTCTGGCAGCATGCAATTGTTTCTCCTCGTTGAAGAGGTGGAAGAATGAAATAGCATTTATTGCGCTAATGCGACCATGAAGGGGATTGAGGGATTTCAACGAGGACAAATCAATAGCTGGCGCCGGAGAGACATCGTCCGACGGCACGGCTATGGAGAGAAAGGCTGGATCAAAGACATCTCCAGGAAGGAAGCATCCAGGGTAAGAAGCTGGTACCGTTTTGAAAAGTTCGTGGGTTAGTTGGAGAAACTCTGCACATACAGGTCGTTAGCAAGAATGATTATTCACAGGAAAAATGTGTTACCGTTCAGAACATCCGATGCAATGATGTTTTTGGCAGGAAACCCGTCTGCCGCAGCCTTTCTGGCGTCAACACCGACTAAAATGGAGTCAAGATTATTCAAGACAGTATGTCATGATTTGACGTACGGCAACAACCAATGTCGAGCAACAAGGCATCGGGGCGCTCGCGACCAAGCTCGAGGATTTGTTTGTACACAGAAAGATTTGATAGGTTTAACCTGAGGAATGTTCTACTCCTGTTCGATGTGCAGATTTACTGAAAACATACCGAAGGAACAAAAATGTATGAATACAAGGATATGGCACAACCTGTCAGTGGCAGAGGTCATTAGACTCATCACGAAGTCCACAGGGAATGACTCGCCTTGTATGCTTTCGCCTGCACCTCCAGGATATGCCTCTTCAAGTCCTCATCGTCGTCGATACCGGTTTGTGCCTTGAAGAACGCAGCTTCTTCGGAAGACAAACTGTAAAGGCTGGTGTCTACTGTTGGCGTTGATGCAGTCTGAAATATTATGTCCCCCAACAACGTTGTAGAGCCATCGTGTGTAGCAGTACCCTGCATCTTGATGGGATGTGATTTATGCTACCGCTGCATTCTGCATTCTTTTTAAAGTGACGGATTCTAAGCATGTCCCCAGCAGCTGCCAGCACATGACCGTTGCTTACAGGCAATACGCTAAACATATAGGCTATGTCCCAATTGATAGGCCAGATTCGAATTTGCACAACTCATAACGATATTGTCTACGTTTGGATCCGGAGTACTATTGCCTATCACCAGTTAGTGCATTTCTATATCTCGTGCATCCTCTTAAACCTCACTTTGTCTGCCACGAATATTAAAGCTACTTCAGCAGAACTAGACTATAACGCTCCAGAATGCCTAGAACTTGGATTTCAAGCGGACTGCGGCCAATTTCTGCGATTGAGGCGTGCACGGACTGGTCAGCGGTAACTAATCGTAGTGGCGGCGAGCTACCCATCCCCGACGCCGCCTGCTCTTTTCTGATGGATATGACTTTGATAATTCTACCATAGCTGTTTGACTGTCATCGGTGACTGCATTGTGCAGCTGGATTTAGGTTTAATCTGGGGCTGTACATTCCAATCCGAGTCTTTCATTCCCCATGAATATTGTTTTCCCCTGGCGTTTGATTTTATCCGTACCTTCTTCATTCTCCGTTGGACGTTGACAGCATCGGAGTCAGCCGAAAGCCTGGCGTGATGTTTTCGAACCGCCAAGGATCAATCGATCAAGCGCAGTCCCAGTGTAACCATTTGCGGGACAAAACTAAATTCCTGGGAAAGACGTCCTATAGAAACGTTGAACATGATCATGACATGTAGGGACAAGCGGTAAAGCAGTATACCGCCGACATCGTTGGAGACAAAAGCCCGAGATGGAAGCAAGCAGGAAGCAGCAGCAACGCTAGCCCGTGCAGAACGTCGGCGGAAAAAGGGCCCCGCATGATTAGCTCACTTCGTAAAAGAAAGGACGCGGGTATTCATCAATACCGTGAAGCAGCCTCCAATAATGCCTCGGATACGTGTAGCAGAAACCGGAACTCGCGCACAGGTGCTAACGTGAAAATTGAATTGTATTAGATAGTGGTAGTCAGAGTGAACGATTTTGAGACGATTCAGCGTGCGATTACAGGACGATTCAAAATGCGAAAATCGTGTGAAAATCGCAGTTACTCTGAACACCCCAATTTGAATGTAGTCATAGCCGAGTAACTTAGGTAGATTCCAGACCACGTGTTCGAGTGGGGCCAGGTGAAATTGACGCGGTCCTGCCGCGGTCGTGACGCGCAGAACTTCTCTGCCGAATATCAAACGGCAGCTGTGGAGCGTTTGCACCATGTTCGCGTCGAACGTGACCTGCACGCTTTCACTCTCGTTGTTGCTCATCGAAAAGCCGATTTCAAAAAACGCGTCCAAACTCGGAACGAGGAATGGAACAATAGCGAGCTGTTGAAGATGGCATGGGCTGATCTCATGATAAGCTATCCTGCCGACAGCTTCGTGGCTGACGTAGACCTCGAGTGTCCGACCACACTAGAAGCAAGGATGTTCGAGGATTCTGAAGAAGCGGGACCTGCAAGCAATCAGCAGCGGGGTTTTAAACGTCGACGTGCTTCGCAGAGGGTCCAGAGAGGGAAGACAGGAAAATAGTCATTAGTGGCTGATTAGTAGCTAGTAGGTGTCCCTATGTTGAATAAAATAACGAAGGAATGCAGCCATAAACGAGTCGAGTGTAGACCCATAGGAACGCTTGAACTGCCGCGTCACAGCTGCGTCACGGCGCGTCACGGAGCGTCACGACCGCGGCAGGACCGCGTCAAAATAGCTACGCCCGTTCGAGTGTGGTAAACTCTCGGAACCCATCCAACAGGATCCTCACTAAGTACTGGCAACTCTGGTTCACGCACGCTATGGCTCGCAGTCAGCACCTCAAGGCCACCGGCCACACCGTCCACATCTTGTATTTCCCATTTTAGGAACTGCGGCGCATGGTGCTAGGAGGACATAGACGAGGTGGAATAAATGTGCTAGAATGAAAGGCGATCATACCACAAAGACGCTCCACTAGCAGAGTTCACGGAATGTACCGCAGCTATGTGGCGATATTCATATTTGTTCTTTTGATGCACTTACATGACCTGTGGCAAGCGCTTCCAAAATTTGTGGACCAGGGATCCATTGTCATCCAAGCACTATATATTTCGTGTTGGTAGTGTCTCCCTTCTTTCCACCTCTTTCCATCTCTCCATATACTCACACCTACTTTCTACTGTGATTCCTTATGCCTAACAACATCCCTAACCTTGATCGTCGAGCAGTCGTTAAAGATCTGGCCAAACGTCTGCGCTCTCTAGACCATTTTCTGGACGCTATGAATGAGATCATGAAATTCAGTGACTCGGAAGACTGCGAATTGCAGCACTACGGGGAACAGGTCTTGTCTTTGTTACCAATCATCTCTTATAGTCAACTGACGATGATATTTTCGTACAGATCATCGCCCTGACCGAGGCAAATATGATTTCAATTCTGGCAAACTGTTTCACTAATGCTCTTGGTAATCAAGATCGCGACCATAACTCTCAGATGGACGATGGGCATCTCCCTGCTCACGCTTTGTTCAGAGGAACATGTGCCGTACAAGTCGGCATACTTCAAATTGCTTATTTGGATCAGACGCCGCAGGCTCGCGTTCCCTGCTGATATAGACGGTAATCATTGGTCGTTATTGTGTTTGATTTCCTTTTCACCATTTGTATAGACCGAATTGGTTCGCTCTTGTCTAACATGGAGCATAACATAGTCCTACGGACCAGGGGAATTGACCCTCGCACCCAACTGGGCATTGAGGAATTACTAGTCATCAAAAAGCCACGAGCCGCTTGTAAAAGCACCATCGAGACCGCAGTGCCTGTTGCTACTGTCTTGTCGGCAGGAAAATCATCCACCAGCTTTTCAGAAATACCAAACGAGCGACAGCTGGGCGCCTCCTTTCCCTTGAAGGCCGTTTGTTCGCGGTTTTCGTACGAAAGCCCAACGCTTTGAGGTTGGCACGGGCAAGCCATCACCATCAAGTTGATGTTCTTTTCAAGCCTTCTTACCTGGGCTAATGGCTACCGCATTGCACTTCAAATCACAACTCTTATCTGCATCTTGTCGTCATAACATGGAATCTATCCACGTACTCTGTACTGTATGTAGTGAAAAGAACATCATACCCTTTTGTTACACGGCTGTTCTTCGAAGTTTGATTGCAATTATATGTACCTCTATTGCCCATGGCTTGAGGCGCCTTGGGATGTCCAACTTCTCCCCGCCGTCAATGATGGTATTCCATTGTTCTCTTGTCGTGGTCATCGTCATATGATATTCGGTCCTAAGGTCCAGTTTTCACTGGGAAGTTACGTCCTTATATGTACCTTATGACTGGTCTATAAAATATGCATCCATACCTACTACTTGATTCATGACTGCGGCAAGGACTCTTCTGCTTACCATCAGCCGTGCAATGTCGACGTCGATCCGCTCCTCCACATGTCCACTATCACAATTTTCCGCTTGTGAAATCTCAGACGCCCTCATAAAGCTCGGATCTCCAAACGGAGGGCACATCCCAGACGTTCATATGCTCTCCGCAACCTCCCAAGTCAAGATCTGCGCACCAGCATACACCGTTCAAATGGTACTTACATCAGACAAATCAGCCCCAAAGCTCTCCTCCCATTTCGTAGATACCGCAACCCCAGGCTCTGTAGTCGTCGTCGACGCCCCACCTCGTTCAGTTTGTTCTACGCCCCGTTCTATGTCCGAACTTCCACACTCATGTCTATCGCGCAGAAGCAAAGAATGCAGTTTGGGGTGGTCTGATGACTGCGGGTGCACAAGCTCGGGGAGCTGTCGGCGTCGTTATCTCTGGACGTTGCAGGGACCTAGCTGAACATCGTGCAGCGGATTTCCCGGTCTTTGCGCGTGGTCATTCGACAGTCGGGCAGTCCCCTTTCGTACGCCCGTCCGGTGTAAACGTCACCCTTACCATTCATCCTAAAGATGCGGGCGACGCTCCAGACGCATTCGCTCCTGTCACGGTGACACCAGGGGACTGGATCATTGCGGATGAAGATGGTGTCGTTTGTGTGCCAGTGGATATGGTAGACAAGGTCGTGGAACTTGCTAAGAAAGGACAAGAGATCGATGCTAAGTGTATGGCTGACATTAAAGCCGGCAAGGGCATCCAGGCATCCTTCAAGGAGCATAGGGGCAAATAGAAATACGATATTTGAGCTCACTATCCTCGATACGCATTAACATACTGGATGTATATACATACGTCATTTAATAGCAATCCTACGTCAAGTAGTCATCCCGGGTTGTATACTTTACAAACGTGGTCCTAACATATCAATATATCAAGTACCGTGAGGCGTGGCGCCAATACTTAGGTCGCAATCACCCTCGACAATTTCAGTCGGACACAATTTTTTTGTTTGTTAAGAGAGTACGCATATGTCATTCCTAAGATATTCATGGTCGGAGACCGGTTTTGAGAGAAAGCGTAGTCTTGAGAGCGTGGAGAACGAAGCGAACGCTGTGGTGCAGAGCCCACAGAAGAGAGACTGCAAGGAAAAAGATTAGTTACATATCTCGTAGAAATTGAAATGCACATACTCAGCAAAATAGGAAGCCAGAACCAGAGGAGCATCCGGTCGCCTGAAAAGAGGCATCAATTAGATTCATCATCGTTTAGAGTGCCAATGGAACACTTACGTCCATGCTGCGCTTTCTGCGCATCATTCACAGGCCTATAACCATACGACTCCACTTCTTGAGCTGGCACAGAAGCTGTAGCTGTAGCATAACCAACGCGCCTGCTCGGGCCTGCAAGACGAGCAGGTGCCTCCGCGTCGAGAGCGGGGGACTCCTCAGCACGCGACGTACTAGCCACAGGCTCCTCCAGCTGCTCCTCGTGCGTCTCGCGTGGCGTATACATTGGAGGCGCTTCTTCAACATGCACCGGACGGAGCGTTGCAGTCGCAATAGCGAGCGTCATCCATTTCTCCCAAGTCGCCTTTAGTTCCTGCGCCGCCCGTGCTGCTGGATGAGTAGCATCCCTCGCTTCCCCATCGACCTGCTGTTCCTCCCGTTTGTCACCGAGGAACGGCCATCCTGTTATTGGGACGAAGATGGGGAACACCATCGGGATCTGCGGAAGAGCGCCCCAAAGGACAGCAGGCATCCCGGGCAGATGTGGAAGAGGAAGTTGTGGCATGTTTGGTATGATACCTTGAGGCTGCAGCTGCGCAAGCGTTCGCTGGATCATATCCACAAAAGACGCTGTCTGTTTTTCGTCCGTTGCATTAGGAGGTATCTTGGTATCTGTGCCTTTGCTGGGCAATTCCGAGGCTTGCTGCGCGTGGGATTCAGGGCTTATTTGCTCCGTGGTATCTGATGCGCGCCGACGGAAAGTGCGCACTGGTCGGCGTTTGGGGATGACGAGTTCTCCTTCGTCGCTCTCTACGTCACCCCACTGACTCTCACCATCGTCATCTTGGCTTTCTGTTTCGACACTAGGCGAGCGCCACGGGGTGATATCATCAAAGAAGCCTTCGGGGGAAATATCTTCTGGAGTTTTCCCAAGTCCGTTCACGATTTCCAAGTCCGCTCCAGCCGCTACCAGCAGCTGCAAACAAGGTTTGGATAGAGACAACACAGCAAAATGAAGAGCCGTATAACCATTCCTATCGCGCGCGTCCACATCGATATCATGTGCGATCAGGAATTTCGTGAGCTCCGCAAAGCCCAAGAATGATGCGAGGTGCAAAAGCGTCTGCCCATTAGACGTAGAGTGCGAAACTGCGGTACTCATAGCGATAGTGGATTGGCTGACAACGGATACATCTATCATGGAAAGGAACTTGACGATCGTGGTCTCAAAATTTTCTCCTTCGTCTGAGCGGACAAAGAGCAGTGGTCGTATTTCGCGATAAGACGAGGATGCAACGACATGCATCATGTTGTTGGCGTCTGAGGATGTTGGAGAGTCTTCGTTTCCTGCATTTCCGACGATACGGAGGGCGACGTTCTTTGCGTCCTCGATCTTGCCGGTCATTTTGAGTCCGACGACCTGTAGGGCCAGCTCCATCCTAAAATGAAATACTTGAGCGAATAAAGGTAAAATGTTATCGGTGTGACGTACAGGGCCCTGTCTGACTCGTCAGTGTATGTGAAGAGAGAAGGGAGCGAGGGATCGTTTGTCTTCTCGAAGCCCTCAAACCAAACAGCGACAACGCCCGGAGAAGCTCGAGGGGGTAGGACACAAACTAAGGTGTTGTCGCTCCAACGTTGCGTAGAGCTTGCGGGAACGTCTCCAAAAACGCAGTTGAGTTGAAGAACATGGTGGAAATTCTCGCCAAGGACAGTCACTTCAATACCGCCATGTGTAGGACCAGAAGCGGGTATAAGACGGTGGATCTTAGGGAGAGTAAGTGGGGTAACGAGGGGCGGTGATCTAGTATTGAAGAAAAGGAATGATGTCGGTTGTGGAACAAGTTGTGGGATGGGCGGCGATACAGGAGAAATGAGCGGCGATGATATGGAGCTTGATACCGGCGATATTGCTGGATTTGAGACGAATAAATTAGCTTGCGCGTCTTCTGGTTGTTGAAACACATTGACACCAAACATAGCTGCGGAAGGAACGGTGCCATTTTCAATTTGAGATAATGAGCAAGACGGCATGGGCACTAGAAGGCGAGAGGGTGTAGGAGACCGGGAACTAGGCACTGTTGAAGGCTGAGACGGTGTGCAACTGGCCTCTCTCACGAATTTCACCGGGCTGTTTCTACTAGTAGCGTCATATGGTTTTGCTCGTTTCTTTGGTTGGCCTTTCACGTTCGCTGCCTTGCGTTTCGATGGCGCACGCTTGTCCGCCAACTCCCCGCTCGGCGCGATCTGGGACCAGTCGACTTCGGTTTCAGTGAGGGGATTGAACACAGAATTTGACTTGGTCGTCGACTTGTGGTCATCCGTTATCATAATCGGAGGAGTGGTTCCCGATCCAACGATGCGTCCAGTGTGATCCATCATTGTGAAATGGACATGAAACCCGACCTTTTCACGGTGATGTCTGCAGTAGCACGTGATGCGGACGGGAAGTACGACCGACCCTGTTTCAAAGTCAAGAACTTCGGGGCAGTTGAACTGAATGATGCTGGTCGTGTCTTCCTTGCTGCCTCTCGGTCGTTCATTTCCATCCTCTGGGGTATCTGAGCCAGATCTGGCAGGTCTGACACGAGCCGCGATCTTCCTAGCCACGCGCTTTGCCTAAAAGGGAAACATAGTTAGCATGGAGCTTTGATGATAGAGGTACCAACCTCTCGGTTTCTACAGCTTCCGCAGCTTAGCACGCGATTGTGTGGTGATGTAGCGCACGTCACAGTCGTGGTAAGGTGTAACATATCCAAGGGGGAAGGGTCTGATTAATGGTAAGTCTGCGCAAAAGACAGCGAAATATTCTCAGTACCTATCTTCCCTTCCCGACGAGTGCGCTTCTTGGTGAAAGTCCCTGGTGAAAGTTTTAGCCATTTCCATGAACCGACCCTATCGTACAAGTACGGTTCCCCTGACGATGAGCTAGCATGCGCCAAGTCCAACGCGACGCGCACTTGAGTCTCTACACGAGACTTTGTGCCATGTTCAGGAATATTAGGGGTCAGGATAGGAAGGCTTCGCGAATTAAATTATGAAAAACTGGATACTCAAACAAAAGACAGACGCACTTGTAGCAAGATTCTCGTGGAGGAAAAACGACTCGATGCGGAGCGGCAGATGGATCTCTTTTGCGTGGGCGCACAGAAGGGGGAGGGATTACAGGTGGACAGTGCATCTGCATATGGGAGGAAACAGGATAGTCGGACTCAGGAACAGGTGCTTGCGCAGTAGATGTACAGCTGTCGCCTGTCGGGTGGATTGCATCCGGTTTCAAACAATCTGGAATGATTTGAGGCAGAATAGGAGAAGATTCTGTTGCAGAACAGGCCGAGCTAGACCAAGGTATATGACACGTCAACGACGGTGATCGGACAAGACAACCTTTTCAAGACATACTCTTCATAGGCATGCTCATCTATTAGGTCATCAAGCTGGAGCATCCTCTCGTCGTCAGGTTTGTTCATGACACTACGCATAGACTCGTTGTCCCAAACGCCAATATCGGAAAAGGTCTTCCTTGGACGAATTGAGCTATACCAGGCTGATAAGTTATGGTCATGGTGTAGGGTAACAGGATGATGACCGTCGGAGGATTCAGGTGTTGCTGGCGATGAAGAGCGAGAGTCCATGGCCGTTACGGTTGTCGTACTGACGAACGAAAAGCGTGTTTACGGAGCAGTCGCAGTGAGGTTGATAGAAAGGGATAGCGTATCTTTGACACTGCAGTTAACTGAGAATTAAGGACCATGACCCCAACAACTCCGACAATCTGTCTGATTACCTAATATTTTACTTGAACTAATCTGTCAGAAGGGCCTTGGGTGACCCAGTCTGTTCGTTTGTCTACCATGAAGAGAAGCGCAGAGAGACAAATTAGCAAAGACGACGGCGATGACATAGAGGTATGATTACTATTCTGCCCGCTGTCTTAACTGGTCATTGACGCGAGTACTAGGAAGTCGAAGACCCTAGCAAGGGTTTCCAAAAGGCAGACGAGTCTGTCCTCACAAAGCGACAGTGAGTGTTCAGTAACTGTAGTCAGCAACGCTTATTCTATAACACCCAGAATACGTGGTTTGCCCAAGCGAACCATGGCTTCAAATAAAGCTTTGTCTTTCGCCGGACTCCCCAGTGCACCTCTTTCACCCGCGGATTCGGTGAGTACTTAGTCAATGCATTGCAAATCTTTCCAATAAAAGTCCATTCAGGAACCTCCTGCTTCCCCGAAATTTGGTGGTTTCTCAGGGTTCGGCTCAGGAGCTGGACCAAGTCCTTTCTCATTCACTCCTCCAGCAACCACTGCATTCGCGACTTCAAACGTTGCGCCCTCTGCGTCAGCTGCTACAAAGGGCTTTGCATCGGTTGTACAAGCTGCTAGTACTGCCAATGCATCCCCGAGTACTTCAGATGACGATTACAACGCAGAACTGAATTATTACAAGTCTATTCGTGGTCTTAACGTCTCATTTTTGTCAGCGATCCAAAAAGCTGTAGACCAAGATCCCTTTATTGATATCGCAGGCCTTCTTGAAAGTTATAAGAATCTGCGTACTACCGTCCAAACAGATCTTGATGGCTCATCCAAAGCCGCTAGCCAGAAGGCATCAGCTTCTGGTCCTCCTGCGCCCGAGAAGGCTGCACCTTCAGCGACTGGATTTCCCGTACCAAAAGGCTTCTCTGGATTTGGTAGCTTTGGCTCCCCATCTTTACCTACTTCATCCACCAATGGAACGGATAAGAGCTCGGCACCTAAAAGTGCCTTCCCCTTCTCTACATCATCCAGCACGAACTCGACTCCAACTTTTGGTTTCGGTGCCAAAACGAGTGAAGATACTCTTGCGACACCATCTCCCTTTGGCACTTCGGAAGCCCCAAAATCGGCTTTTTCATTCGGAACTAAATCCGATGATACCAGCTCGTCAAGTCCCAGTCCGTTTTCATTCGCCGCATCAGCCGCACCTGCACCCAGCAAGGGCAAAGATGATTCAAAATCCTCCTCCGCATTTGGCTCTAGTTCAGGCATTCCCAACTTCTTCGCGTCATCCAAGGCAGCATCATCCACGTTCTGCGACTTAAAGCCAACATCAGCATTCAGCACCACGACCTCATTATTTGGTAATAGTACTGACTCAAAGACGCCCTCCTTCTTCACACCAGGGTCATCAGACCTATTCAACAAAGTATCCGCTAAAACCGATACAGGAAACGAAGAAACCAAAACTGGAAGCACCACCGGTCTATTTGGCAGCTCCTCCTCTTTCACACCACCTACCAACGCTTTCGCATCTGCTGCCACCGACAAACCCACTAGTGCTTTCGGCACGTTTGGCGGAGGCTCGCCACCAAAAGGGAACGGATTCACGTTTGGGAAGGCAGGAGGGGGGAGTATTGGCAATCCAGTAGGGTTTGGATTCGGCGTCGCAAAACCTGCAGATGGGGCTTCTGCATCTTCGTCGAGCTCCCCCACGGAATTCAGTTTTGGTGCTCCACCAACCAAGTCTGTCTCTCCGTCAATGGACACCGCCAGTCGATCAGGGTCGCAACCTGCTGCCGGCGATGAGGGTACGCAAGACGATGCAAAACTGCTACCGACTAGCCATCACGATGGTGAAGGCGAGGGTGAAGAAGATGAAGTGACGACGTATACTGTAAAGGCTAAAGTCTACAAGCTTTCGAAGACTTCTGACAAGTCTGAGTGGAAGGAACTGGGTGTTGGTCAGTGTTTCTTTGTTTTGGTATTATCCACAATCTTGCTCACTTTTGCTAGGTATGTTCCGTTTGAAGAAACATAAGGAGACAGGCGCACGACGCGCGCTGATGCGAAACAGTGCCACCGGGAGGATTATCATCGTTAGTCTCCATCGTTTCGTATTCAACTCCAGTTTCTTACACACGCTTGCCATTAGAACTTCAGGTTGTTCGCATCACTAACTCCAGCATTGATGAAGACGATGATATCCTTTGTCGGACACGATGAAGGTGCTCCGGCATCGTTCCGAATCCGTGTTAAAACGCCTGAGCAAGCTCAGGAGCTCAAGAATGCTTTGGATCGCGAGGTAGCAGCTGTCAAGGAGCTAAATTGAGGGGTTTGTACTTTCATGTTTTCAATGTTGCTCATGTTTAATTTTACATACTCTCTCGTATACCTCCGCCTATACTGAACATTTCCGTATTCTTTGCTCACTATAGCATCATCTAGCATAGTTGCATGCATGTCTGAGAAGGGCTCTCTCCGAGTTGTTGAAGACTCGGGTAGCTTCGTTCCTTGCATCATAGATTGTACTTCGGATCATATCTTACACGTACGCTGCGCCGTTGGAACGGATAAGATAGCTATTTAGCATTAAAATGACTTTGAGCGTTGTGCCATATGGAATTGAGCACAAAGGCTTCGCTGAGAAGCATTTCAATCTCGTGGTCTCCCCAGTCCTGCGTTGGAAGGGACTGCAGGAACATGATGATACCCTAGCACACGTAAGATATGCAATCCTAAGAAGACAAAGGTAGATATACCTGGAAGTCCATTTGCCGGAGCTTTTCACTCCACTTGACGAGGAATGCAGAGCATACATAAAGGTGGAATTGAGAGAATGCATCCGCTCCTTCAGCCTGGGAGCATACGATCAATAATGGATATCCTACGAAAGTGTGACCGGCTCACCAGATACGTGTCCCACATGCGGATCGTGTTTTTCACACTGATTTCTCGCATCAGAAGACAGTTCATCCAGCGGAAAGCGAATTGCATGAATTCAACATTTTGAGACTCAAGGTGTGCATACAAGGGGGCTGCTCGATCATCAGTAGCCATTGTGCGCAGGTGGAAAGGAACTCACCATCAATACGTGCAACAAGCTCGGCCATGCGCTTGACACTTCGCTGAATGCCAGGTTGTGCTGAAATGTAGTTATCCTGAATGCCGTCCAACAAACGTGACAAGCACCAAAAGGAGTCTGCTTCGATGGCACTCAGGACAGCCATCGGGAGCAGAGAGGTATCAAATTCTTCTGGGTCCGAATCTGCAAGTAGTCTTAAGGTTACACGTAGCCATGAAATAACACTGACATACCAATGTAAGCGGAGAGAAAAACCTGGAAGAATGGGGTAACGAGGTCATTAATGCCTTGAACGTATCCACTTGCTGGGTGTCGTATCGCCCAGACATAGAGAATTCTTTCGAGACTCTACTTGGGGCAGAGATATTAAATTCTGCTGGAATAACATCGCGACTACGTACACGTTGAGTGGATGCCTGCATCCATAAACGTACACCAGGTCGAGTCCGTGGTACGTCGATCTCGATCTGGTGCCATATTTGTTGGTCGAGCCCTTGGCGATCCCGAGCGAACGCTAGTTCGACCAGTGATGAGTATTCTCCTCTCTTGCGTGCAAGAGTGGAAGCTCGAAGATTTGATGGCAAGGGGAGGTAACCCTAAGCGTCGACATTAGAATGTAAGTAAATATAGGAAAAATAGCTCACGAGAAGAATAGGCCATACAGCAGCTCTTAGATCGTTGGGAGTGCCCGCCCAAGCTAATTTACGGAGTTCGGCTATTTGTGAAACCTCAGGTGCATGATCAGTGAAAGCCAACAAGAGCGCGCACTAATATTGATATCATCTTTGCTAAGACAATCGATGAATTTAATTCGTCGGTTTGTGCGAATTGAGTTCTCCCGCAGGAGCTTCTCAGCATCGCTCGAACGTGGGGAATGACCCATTCTATGACTAAATCTTGGTTCTGGCGGGGGTTGAGGAGAGCGGAGAAACCTGTGAAATGGATCTAGATGTCTGATTAGATGCAGAAAGGAACTTATTAGAAGTCGATACCGTTCATAAGCTCGATGGCATCAGATTTGACGGAGCCTCGGTCTGGTTTCACTTTGGTATCAGCGCCAATAGCCTGCTCCAATTCTGGCTCGAAATCCCCTACGACCATGTCACTGTCGACGTCTGTGTCGCCATTTAGATCAACATCTTTGGGTAACTTGGCACCTAAAGCGTCTTGTGAAGTGCCAGATTTTCTAACCATTGTCCATCCACCCTTTGCAGGTTGAGCGGTATCAGCATTCGAAGGGTAGGAGCCTGGACTTGGCGCGTTGAGATGAGTATAGGAGAATGAAACATTGGATGAAGAAGAGTTGCTAGAGGCTCTAGGGACTGGCTTTGGTGCTGTTATCGGAGATGACTGGCGTCTAGGAGGGAGCCGCCACGAATTTGAGATTGTGGATTGGCGAGGTGATTCAGAATCTGATCCACTATCCCAAACATCGTCTTCTCCCCAGTCTGCGTTAGATCTTGCATTGAACGACGAGTGCAGACCAATGTGCGGTCGTGCAGGCGGAGGCTTCGCCGCCATCGTTTAACGGCGAGCCAGGTTATTATCTGCCCATACATGGTTAAGTATTACATTATATTAGGTAATCAACACATGTGTGACGCTAAATTATCCAGCTGCCGCCGGGGCCCAATTGCTCTTTTCTTCTGTAGTGCTAGCAATGTCTTCAGAAGATAAAGATTTCAAAGGACGGTGTATGTACTGCAACACCAACGTCGGTCGCGACAAAGTCAAGACATGCGGTCGCTGCCGGTAAGTGGAGCTCGCGGAGGAGCCGCTCTTCATTGCGCACAATATTATTAGCTAATTCTGGCGATTGCAGACTGGTACGTTACTGCTCGAAGGAATGCCAGGTCGCGTCGTGGAAAACCCACAAACTACGATGTAACCAAAATTTACGCGAGAGCCTCGCAAGTGACCCCGCCAGCAACGCCCTAAACACGGCCCTTTCCAAGTGGATCAACACCTGGAGGGACGATCTGCACAACTGGGCGATATGGGCAATGGATCTGGCAAACAGTTCACCAGACCGACTTGCTACGCATTGGTCAGTTGATCATATGTGACCCAGTGCCAGCAGCTAAATGCAGCCTTACAGCTTTGTGATAGAAATTGAGCGTCGACCAAATCCTCCGAGCGCTTCGCAGTTCTTCCGAGTGAGTACTCTCCGTCGATATCCTCAGTACGTCTGAAATCCCACAGATGCATGGAGGAGGTGTCGAAACTCGAGCAAGTTTCATTGCACGCTTGGAAGAAATAAACGAGGCCAGCGAGGAGACCGTTGCGTGTGTCAATGAGCGCCGAGGCACCGACACCGCTCAAATTATCATCCTCTGTGAGGATTTAATTCGATTCTTATGGTTCTCCCTCCGAGATGGCGGTGCATCCTTGCGGAACCGCGACCCTGCCATGTCCAGAGCACTTGCTGAGAACTGGCAACAAGGTATGATTGGTGCAATCGAAACCGGCCGCCGTGAGTGTAAGAACCTTGCGCCTGACTAGTTCTAATTGTGCTCCAGCCCGAGCATCCAAGACTCATCTAAATGGAGCCGCAATCAAGGTCATAGGACCACCTCCCACTGTATGAGTTGATCATACCACAGATAGCTGCTCGTGACGGAGCAGATGAGCAGTGCATGTCAAATACCACACATTCTCGTACATTACATTGTGTATCATAACGGAACAAATCGCTATCAGAACGGTAGGCAAAGCAAAATAATCAAAAAGCAATTACGCAGCAGCAGCGGCCCGCTTCAGGAAATCTTCCTCATCCCATCCATAGTAATCTTTTAACTTCTTACCGAATTCCTTGATCTTCACAGGATACAGAGTGGGATCCGGGTGAGCTATAGAAAAAATATCAGAAAGGGAGCTAAGTCGGCGAAGTTGTACATACGCTTGTGGAATGTGATGGACTGTGGGAAGGTCAGCATCATGGTAGAATTCCTGATATACTGAATAACATACCCTATCCCCATCATGAGGCGGATCGAATCGCACAGACGACCCAGCGGTACTGGGATCATATGAAAAGCCCATGTCACGCATAACCTGTGGACACGCATGAACATCCCCTGTCGATACCAAAGTCAAAGCGAGGCACCTTAAGGAAGTTCTCCCACTTCATTGCTCCCCGTCTCTCGTCGTCTCCAGCACGAAGCAGCTGGTGCATGTATCCAGTCGTCTTCTTACCCAATTTCGAGAACCACGTGTGTTTGTTGTTCATAGTATCCTTGTCTTCCTCTTTATCCTTGGCTTTATCTTTGCCCTTCGTCAAAAACCCGCGGTTGAACATGGACGCATGATCAGGACGAGATTTGATCTTCTCCTTCTGAGGGATCTCCTGCAGGAAAGAATGGCCAGAATGAGCTGTAGTCTGTTCTGTGAGCGGTAATGAAGTAGTCGACATGTTGTTGAGAAGGGTTGTCGCCGAGCTGTTCAAGCTGGCCCTCCTAGCAGGGGTTGCCTTTGAGGGGCTAGATGGGGGAGACGCGACGCGCGCTGCAGATATCACAGGAGACGCGAGGGCATCTTCGGGGAGAACAGGCAGTTCCGTGTCGGTCTTCTTCTTCTTTGGCTTCTTTTTCTTTTTCTTCTTGCTAGCAGAGGCAGTCTCAGCATCGGCGTCATCCTCATCGTCGACTTCTTCGACTGTCGTGCGAGTATCTTTAGGCTGTGAAGAGGCTCCTACATAGGAAGAAGTCAGTTCTGGATGTGCGGGGAAGCATTGACGAATACAAACCAACAGCATGTGGCAGCTTGGCCCCGAGGGCCCTGGGCACTCGTTTCTTCCGGGGAGTCGGAAGGGGTCGCAGTGGAGGTAGCTCATCCTCTGGAATACCGGACAAATCGATCTTAAGGGCTGGAGCCGGCTTGGGCTTGGGAGCAGCCTTGGCAGTGAAAATGCCCTTGCGAGGTTCATCGCGCTTCGCAGAACTGAGCTTCGCGCTCGATGAGAACATGCGTCCTGTGTCCCGCAACCATTGTAAGTGGTGGATGATAACCATAAGAGTTGTTGACTCAACCTCTTAACGAGCCAAGAAGCTTTAAGAATGGATTGCCCTTCCTCTCTTCAGCAATCGCTTCAAACTCGGGCACTTCAGTTTTCGCATCGAAAAATTCGGGGATGGCCATTGCCGTGTCCATAGCTTCTCGCAACATATTGCGATATTGCTCCTCTTCATCAGAATCATATTCAGATTCCGTCTCGTACTCATCACTGTCATCGTCTTCATCCCCAAAGTTCTGGTCAGAGTCGATCATATCGTCATCGCTTTCGTCAGAGTCAGAGACGGACTGGAGCTCAGGCATGGAGCCGTCACTCTCGTCGTCTCCGCGGCCGTCGGTAATTGCGAGCATCTTCTTCGATGGTCGCTTGTGTCCACCACCTTTCTTTCCGCCTCTGCTCTTGACTGGGATCAAGCCCAAATTACCCCCATCGTCTGAATCTGAATCGTGACCTGCAAGGTGAGGGACATAGAATGCACTCCATTGAGGTGTACGGCGGAGGGCTTCATCGAGCTGCCAAAGAGTATCTATGGACATGTTGGAAACGCTGTTGTAATTCTAGAATTTATAATGTCAGGGCAACAGGAGACTGATGAGAAAATTACTGCAGAACATACCACGTCGACATATTTCCACATGTCTTTGAGGACTGTCCGGTCTTCAGTGCGGTTGAGCGGGAAAACGAGGTCCTTGAAATTGGCGTAGTTATTCGATGCTTGCTGGGAAAATATCTGCGCATCAAGCCATTGCTCATACTGCTCAGGCATCTTGCGAGGTGTCTGCTTCATCTTCTCACCCTGCGGTCCTAACAAAGGACTATCAAGAAGCTCCTGGAGTTCTAACACGACCTACAGATCCGATGGTCAGCTGGGGAAATCCCTTGGAAGACCTGCAGCTCTACAACATACAGATAATTCGCCGACAGCATCCCACATAGTCTGTGGGAAACGTTTTGCTTCTCTCGGGGACTCATCGACTGCATCGTGCAGGATATGGTATAAAATCCTCTTCGGATAGGGTTGCTTTGGGAAGCACAGCTCAATGATGATGGAGTCTAAGAATGACTTGCATGCATCTTTGAGACCAGCCCAGTCAAAGGCCATCTCGGGTTCACCTGGATCGGTGTTCTCGACCGCCTTGAAGTAACGAGCATAATGGGCTATCACATAGTTAGAGCGGGTGATGCACAAACTTGACAAGATGTTGCCGTACGCGTAGTGGTGGCAAGCACAGAGAATTTCTTTTGACCAAGATCAACTAGGTTAGAGACCAAATCACAAACGATAAGATAACGAGACAGTAAACCCTGATCCTTTTGCAGCTGGATGTGAGCCGTTGCGTCGCTGAGGCCAGACTTCTCAAGCGCTCGCAAAGAGTCAAGGACGATCTTCCACGCTGAAGCGACCATATACGTATTGTGAATCCTACATAGCCGACATATGACAATCGAGCCATTTAAAAATGGAGCATTAGACGACGTACCTGATTGCGATGATGGACGCCACATAGGAGGGATCTGATCGTACTTCCCTGCCATTCTTTGTCGTTCCATATGGTGTACGAGCATTGAGCTCCTCGGTAATCTTACGGTGAAAAGATTCCGGGTCCTGCAAATTGGTGATATCGTCCAAATATGCTAGACCACATGAGACGGAGGTATGACTTAGGCATGTGATCGCGTACCATTGAACTGAGAGTCCGCGATCCTGATGCATTTTGCCAGTTTCAGAGGCGACATTACAGCAGTTCGTGCGTGCTCATTGACAAGGTCCTCTGTCATCGAGTGAGCCGATCGTGTGGCAATCGACAAGATGGACAACTTGCCTGCAAGCAAATCAAGTTTTTCCCTGCCACTCATTTTACTTGAAAGCATAACCTCCCCGGTGCCTCTTGCTCCAAATTTACCATTTCGTAAGACCAGGGCTCGAGAAGTGGTGGGTTTGAGACCATTTTCATCTCGTTTACCTCCATGTTTTGAGGCTTGAACGTGTCGTGGCCCTACTGGTACGAGGTCTCTTGAGGTAGAAAGAACAGGTGGTACTTTCGCAGGTTTTTTCTTGGACGCCATGGACGACAGATGCTAAGGGCGCTCTGCTTGATCGTGAGAATATTTGCTTTGTCTTTGTTGATTGGTAGCGTTGTGGCTCTACTCGCATCGACACCCGTATACTAGGACAGTAACTACCAGGATTCAAGCAATCATCGTCGACAAACCTTCTGATGATGAGCTTCGGGGACGGTATTATCTTGCTCACGATCCGGAATGCTTGGCTCGCACGGAATAATTCTAGAAGCACAGCCAAAGTCTGATCGTCACGAATAGATAAGTGATGGTGGCGGCCGTGCACCAATAGGACTTTGTTTATATCGTTTTTCCACGTTTGTCTCATGACAACTAGGGCACTCTAGCTCGATAATCGCCTTCAGGTATGTAAGTACCTACCTGCCAAGTTGAAGTGATCGCTAAAGATAGTTTGACGCTGGTAAACTGATACTGCCTCTGGCCGGTTAACACGGCAACTGCACGTTATCTGACATTTGGCAGTGTGCGGCTGCGGCGCATGCGCGCGGCTGGAAGCACGGAGCTTTAGCAATGCAGTACAGGGTATCTGGCCGCCGTATGCATGTCAATCACTCTGTGTGTCCCAGGATATCCACCAATACTATCTCACTGCCTGTGACAGCCCGAAGCCGGTTTCCCATAGAATTGGTGTTTTCAATTCGTTAGGCAAAGAGACCTTTGTAGTACTTCTTGAGCTTGAGCTCGTTGGTCGTCGACGGTTTCATTGCTTCTTGATTAAATGTCCTAATAGGTAGTACAATGAATTGCTTTGCCGTGCGTCGTCTGAAGAGATGTTGAGTTTCCATTTTTGCTTTATGTAATACCCGAACAATGCAACCTAGGCCCCTTGTAAAAATAGTCAAATATTGATAATCGGAGATTGCCTTAGGGACCTGAGCACGTAGCAGTGCGAGCGCTGCTACTTCTTCCCAAGTTCTATAAAATCTTCATTTCTGTATCACTAGCTTCCGAGTTACTTTTCTCCCAACTTTCTTTCGTTATTTTTCGTTGAGGTTGAGCTGGTCTCCTCCTTGTGCACTATTGCACGTTTTCATCCGCTTTATTTCTTCACACCAACAATCGTATTTTGAGCCTACCTCGAGCAGCGCTCGATACACTCGCTTCTTCGGCTATCCACCCCTTTGTCCACCACCGACCTCTTCAACCAATGGGAAAGCTTATATGGCACGAATTAAGTCGCTACATCTCCCTCACAGCAAGTGTTTGTACGTCGCACCCCTTTATTTGTCGGAAATCATCTTACCTGTCCTTAACAGATGCAGTATGGGCTAGTTTCTGGGGGTTCTTCTTCCGCAAGTTCTTTTGGGATTTCATTGGTGGCACCTTGCGCTCTCCCGGTGGTCTGCAGTAAGTGTCGGAAGATTTTGTGTGCTAATTTATATTCATCTTCTCTCACATAGGCCGTCACCCAAATTTGCTGTATTCATCACCATCATTGTCAAATTCCCTATTGTGCAGATAGTCACTATGGTCCTCGGGTTTATCATCATCGCGCTGGAATATCCCATCCCCATGCTTAAGGGAACTGCCATACATAGGAGCATCGCTCTTAGAGTGGTGTTATTGATACTGCAAGCGGCCGGAACGGTATTATTCTACCAAGTGAGTTTCCATTCATCTTGTATTGCCAGCTTTCTCATGCAATACAAAAGGGTACAAATGCAGCGTTGTGGTCATTAATCGCTGCAATGTTCTATATCCGTGCAATAACATTGAGAGAGAAAATGGAGGAGGCAACAAGAAACAAAGGCCAAGTGAGTCAGGCATAACCAGAGTACATTTACATAGATTTCTTGAATGGTATCATACTGTCAGTCTGTGACTACAGTGGACCTGTTTCCCTCTTCGATATCTTTTGCTCCCTGTTGTATGTACATGTACAGTTGTATCAAGATATCAAGCATTGGGTTTGAGATGAAATATGGTCACACGTCTGTGAATTTACGTGGCGCAATTTGGTCGTGAAGATATTATGCAAAGTGGATGGGAACAAAAGCATATCTCGATTTGGAAAGCAGATATCGAGCAGACAGCAGATCGATGCGCGCTTGATCACTACTTATATCATAGAGCAGCGTTGGCACTGAATATCGAATGGATGATCTGACCGCAAAGTCGCCATCGGACATATATCAGTATTACTTATTCTACTAGTTAACTACTAGTATCTGTTCATCCGGCGGGCCGGCGTCGACGATCTGCAGCTGCTGATTTTTCTTTCTTTTCCGATATCTCTATCTCTATTAACCCGCGTGTACACTTGTGTTATAGGAATGACGGTCATGATACTTGAGCTTGATCGTGATAGCTTGATCTGTGTAATGGACCAATATTTGTATACTCACAGCGATCGGCTTTACACGGCCTCCGTATTTAGCGTTACTTACAGTAGGCTCGATCGATATGTCCTCAGCCGGTGACCACGTGCAGTTCAGTCATGAAGGCCTCTGATATCATATCTGCATTGTCCAGTCGGTTTGAAGCTGCGCAATCTTCAGGGGATCTGTTTTTCTTCCCATCGGAAGTGAGCAAGCATGAGGAGATCGGGATAGAGGTGTGTTTCCGTCCACTTTCATCAACACAATGGTAGTAGTTCGTACGAGTGATCAATTCACAGTGGGAGATTCGCCTATGTACGGCGCTTCAAAAGAAACCGGTTGTGTCCCCACCTTCCGGGGAGGCAGGAATCGCGCCATCTCAGGCTAATCAGCTAGACGAGACTGCCAAGAACTCTGATCCCTTTGCACCTCCATATGTCCCAAATCTTCACGTTGGTGATTTACGTGACGAATCATCCGGGGCGGAATATGGTGTACTGGTACGCTCAGATTTTTGCGTCCGAGCATCAGCTCAAGTGCGTCCAGCTAAACAAGTACTCGGTCGTCCCCCATCATTTCCTTCTTGTGACCAAAGGTTCCCTACCAGCTACCTAAACTCCATGTTCATGCGCTGATGCATATGATCAACAGAATTTATGCCGCAAACTTCACCGCTGCTGCCTCATGATCTGGTCCAAACTTATCTGCTGCTCCTCGCGGCCCGAAAAGCGCGTAAAAATTATTTCGCTTTCTACAATTGTGAGGACCTCTCGTTACACGACGATCTGATGGCAAGCTTATACTGAACATTCATCAAAGGCGGATCAAACAGTGGAGCCAGTCAAAATCACAAACATATCCAGTTCATCGAAGTTGAGGATGAAGGACCCCCAATCGAAAGACTAGCCAAAGCCGCAAACCTTGAAGTCTCAGGTACTCTATGCTGTTGCTGCTTTCCTAGATATTCGAACCAAGCTCACCCTGAGTTATCCTCAGGCAAACCTTTTTCGCTGTCATCCGTGCCATACGCCAATCATGTATATCGGCTTCCGACTCTGTCGAATGGCGCGTCACCGGAGCAGCTCGAACAAGTATTATTCCTTCCATTCTTATCCCTCTTGGATCTTGTGATTTCGACCGTACGACATGCCACTGACTACCCATCTGGTACCCCCTCTTATAATGTGATTCTAACCTTGGAACACATGCACTTGATCCCGCGACGCTGGGAAACCTATACCCTAGGAGAGTCAGGGGCAACGTTGAGCGTCAACTCACTTGGGTTTGCTGGTATGCTGATGGTGAAAAGCGAGTCCGAACGCCAGGCATTGGAGCAAGAGAAGATCGGAACGGTACTTAGAGGTGTCGGTGTGGAAAGCGCTCATGAATTGCAAGTTGCTGGTACATCGATGGAAGCAATGGATGAGACAAGTGCATGATAGTAACGTCTGCGATCGTAGGGCCTTTATACATGTACAAGGCAACATTCCACAAGGTTTCTACTCGGAGGATAGCAAGAAATGGGGACGTTCAAGACTATCAGGCATCACTGACCAAGAAAGCCCTTCACTCTCCACATGGTGTCCAAGGAAGCAAGCTGGGGGATCCGATTAATAGCGTCATCTGAGGTTATGGTTTGTTTCATTTGATGACTTCCAGAACGCTTACCAGTTGGGAAAAACCTTCCTCTCTGATGACTTGTGCTACGATGGGTTCTAGCTCTGCATGGGATAGCTTGTGAAGGGCTGGAGTGTCATGGAGTGATGCGACAAGCTGAGCCCGAGTTGAATTACGACCTTCTGATGGTCGACTTTCTGATTGAAGAAGTCGTGTGACGCTCGAAGGCAGTGGAGGTGGAGGCATCGTGTTTGAGCTACTACGAGTAGACGAGGATGGCTGGGAAGAATCAGGTAAAGAGCCTTTGGTAGAGCTGATGGAGCCAGACGGTGCTTTGCATTGACTGGACTTCGGGATGGTTATCTGAGGTGTTTCTGGAGGTGTAACGAAAGTACTGTCGTGAGAGGGTGCAGCCACGGATGTTGTTTTCGTTGAACTGCTGCTCAGAGCCACAGGTGTGAACCTAACCGGCGTCGACGGCGTGAATGCTGGTAAATTGGATTCGGATGATGGATCTTCAGGAAGAAGTGTAGTCGGCGCTGGTCTGAGGGGAGTTTCGCCCATTGATGACCGAGCTTGTGAAATAGCTGGAGGTATAGTACCTCGACGGGAAATGTCGTCAAGGAGGCCTGTCGTAGCTACAGTAGGGATGCGAGTGACGAAAGGCTGCGGCTGTGGATTCAATCTACAAGGACAAACAGGTCGGACGGCATCGATAAACTGAGCTGCGCTTGTTGCAGTGGTAAATGTGATCTGAAAGCGCCGATACACCTAAAACAAAACTTGGTAAAAAGTTTGGAGCGAACGGCATATATGTACTGGCTGACAAGTCGAGTCTGCTGTTCTCGGGTGCAGATACCGAATTCCAACAACAGCATCTCGATAGACAGCTTTGAGAGGAAGACCATGGTCGGGTTGCCCAGAATTGGTCCTCGAGTTTAAGATCGACGAGAAGGAGAGTAAATCAAGATCCTCCTGGAGGGTTATGCTTTTTAGTGTGATTCGTTATCCCTCAGTAAGAGCCTACGAGGGTAATCTCTCTGTGATCGACGTCTGTGTTATTAGTGCTGCTGTCAAAATTCCATACAATTCGAAGGCGGACAGAGACAAGATTTCCTGCGGAAGATTTCTTCGCGTCCAAGTAGAGGTTGATAACGGGGTGGACGAAATGTTGCCATTCTGCATCTGTAGTAGGGTTCTGAGAGGACAACGAGCTCGTAGGATATGACCGCGAATATTTTGCTAGCGGATAAGTAACGGTTGTTGTCGTGAATTGAGCCATTTCCTGGGTGCAAAAATCTCTACTGCTATGATGTTGTCAATTGACGAGGAGAATGATGCGCAAACCTGTTGGCAGGAATTAGTATAAGTATGACTGTACAAAATTGACTTGTAAGCTACCGCTTGTTTAACGTCCGAGACTGGATTTTAAGAGAACTGAGCCGTTCAACACTCTTAGGTCTGCAGGAGTCGGGCTGGTTTTTGTGTTCCTCCAGCTTTTTGGCAAAGGAGACAACTGGAGACAAGTGGTTTGATGCTGCCGCGTTGCAATTGTCCCCAGTTGTTTTTGGCAAAGTCCGTGAAACTAATGTACATACTAAATTAGGTGATGAGCGGACCAAGTACTATATCATGGACAAGAACCACCACCGTGTTTTGTGATTGATACACTTAAGGATCCACCGCTGAGCGCTGAGCTTTGAAAATTTGAGCCCTCGTGCTATGGTCAGTCTCCGCCACTCCCGGGCCAATACGCTACATGAATACATTTTGTTTCCCCATCCGATCTAACGACCTCTCGTCACTTTCGGCATCAATGACTGAACCCTTTAAATTTGAGCCAAGCCACCAACATATCAAGCGCGACTTCTTCAATTTCGCTTGACGCCGCTCTATACTACGTTCAGTCCGTCGTGGGCGTCCCAGGTGCCTATAATTATCTGCAACCCTCTCCACGATCTTCACATGTGTTGTCGTGATTGCGACCACTATGACTCGGACTCCGATTTAACGGACCTGGACACGGACTCACTGGAAGATACTACTAGTAGTAGCCAATGTAGCGAGCATAGCAATTTGAGCGAGGCGTCCAGTGAAGACGATGCAGGTGGCTATGGCGGAGAGACGCGTAGTAATTGCTGTCTCTTATTTGCCTGCGCGAAATTGCTCACCAATTTTTATTTCGAAGTCCCAGATAAACAACCCGCGACAAAGCGCGCCAGGGCAGACAAAGGAACCGATACGGGAACAGCACCAGCAACAAAAGGTTCTGGCAGAAAAAAGAAGACTCCTAGTCTCATTGTCACTGTGCCAATCGATGTTCTTCTCGAGGTAAGTCAGTGAGCACTGCACGTGCATTTTACTTATTTGTCTGACCTCCGCTTCCAATCAGATCTTTGGCCTCTTGGAACCGGTGGACCTCTTACAACTGTTCCGCGTTAACAAGGCTTTCCGTAAGGTTCTATCATCTAACAATGCAGTCTCAGTTTGGAAAGCTGCTCGCGTCAACCGTGGAGGTGTTCCCGACTGCATACCTGGCATGTCTGAGGTGGAATGGGCTAACCTATTATTTGGTGGCTCTCAATGTCAAGTATGTCTGGTCTCCGTTTGCATCTTTTGTACTTTCATGACCACAAACTAGGAATGTGGAAAGAAGGGAATCTGGCGGATAGACTTCGGTATCAGGCGCAGATTATGTCCCTCATGCTTCAATGAAAAGTGAGTCCTACTTTATTATCATGCCCTTATCTGGCCAACAATTCGTCAAGCCTAGTCTGTGACAGCGCATTTCCGTACGAATTTTCTGGGTACGATCCGATTATCATGGATTTGATCCCATCCAGTAACAGTGGGTGCTGTCTTACTATGACTTATCAGTATCTGATCTTCCTGCACAGTTGGTGGAGATTATCATGATCATATCACTAGCTGCAAGTTTTTTTGGTCAGATGACGTACTGAAAATGGCAGAAGAGTTGAAGGTGTACCTCAAGCCAGGTGCCGAGCAAGCACTAGAAGACTTCAAGCAATCACGCAAGAAATATGTTGATTCTGATATCGGCGTAAGATTCCTACAAGTGGTTTTACTAAATCTAACAGCTTCGAAGCATATAACAGTCTGTAACGCTTGGGCCGACGAGGACAGTAGCCGTCAATTTTCGCGTGCCCGTGAGTTTCGCAGCCAAAATATAGAGCTGTAAGTAAATTCCATCCACTCGTCATCTAATTACGTCTTGATCCTCTATCCTAGGTTTCAAGCCAGACTGGTCGATCTCGGCCACGATGCTGAAGATGTGAAGCGCATGTTCGACCGTCATCACTATGGCGTACTAGATCAGGAGCTTACCGATGCACGTCAGTGATCTACTATATTTGAAAGATTTGTCCTTACATTGTCGATTTCCAGGCTGGAAGCGTTTGATCCCAAAAGTCGAGCGTAAACTTGCTGAATTGCAGGAGGGATGGCGCCTCGAGAACCAAAGAAATGTATCGTCTGATCGGGAGTCTAAACTGTTGGCCATGTACCAAAAATACGTGCGGCCGTTGCCACAGGCTATCATACCTCCTCCCGAAACTTTCTTGAAGCTCTGTGATGTTGCGGAATTCATCAAAAGCCCACCCACCGGGGACGAGGAAAGCGATATTCAGCCGTGTTATGCTTTTGCGGAAAGAATACCCGAGTTTTGTGCTGAACATAAGCATAAAAGGAAGCTTGAGCTGACACGACTACTTGCCCTCTCCACTGATGTAGGGCAAGATACCACGACACTACAAAGCCAAGGAATCGATGCCCCTGATGATATGTTAATGCAACTGGCGACTTCCGTTTTCCAATGCACTCAGCCGCGCTCCTTCCCATTGATTACATGGTACAAAGCGCAGTATCACGGACCGTCTTCTCACAATCCAGGGATGTCCCGAAATTATGCAAGATCGGCGTCAACACCATCTTGCACCTTCTCAATCTCTCAGCGTGGGGTTGCCGCTGCACGTTCTTTTTTAAGCTTGGTCGGCCTCGAGTTCCAAACCACGACTGCAACCACAATGGATGACCTCCAGTGTCGTTTTTTCTGCTCTAACTGTCCATCCAAGCCAGAGAATGGAGGATCCTACCGGATGGCGATGAACTGGCGTCAGGGCGTTCGTCCTGTGTTTGTGACTTTGACACCGTGCTTACTGTCTTCTAGATCTTCCATTACGTCGAGTACGAAGGTCCATCGCACAAAGAGCCTCGCTGGGAGTTCTTGAGTGCCGAACAACTTCAAGTCATCAAAGGTTGGCGTACGCCCGAATATCCCGGAGCTACCCAGCGAGTGTGGCGTTGTAACAAGTGCGAATTGTATCACGGAAACTCAACTACAAAGGGTACCGTGATCGATCATATGCAATTGTAAGCCATCACCTTTTTTGTTTCGCTTTATCTTTTTTTGATGCGTAGTAGGCATGGAATCACCACTCCGACTGAAGGAATTGACTTTAGTTATGACCAGGGCGTCATGGAGAAACCGCCTCCAGCAACGAAGTTCTTCGTTACCCCTCAGACCAAGCCGCCCGCAAAATCAGGCACAACTCAGAAGTCTAAACCTTCTACCAAGACAGGTAGTACCAAGTTGGGATATCGCTGTCAACATTGCAATGGCTTAAATCGGACTTTCATATTGGAAGGTGTCAAGCAGCACATCAAAGTCAAGTAAATAAGCATTTTGTCAAATGGTCCAGGTCCACTACTCATCGATTTTTTTCTTCAGGCACAACATCAGCTCCCCAAGTGAGGGACCAGACTTTTGTAAATTTCCGTCGCACTTAAATTCTTCGTAGCCTCTTTCATCTTTCACTCTATATATACGACCTTTAACCATAACTCCAGCGGTTACGTACGCCGTCTGCATCCCTAATGTTTAAGAATATACCGAGCTTGGTCTTTGATCCATTGTACTCTCAAAGGACGATTCATTGAGTATGCCAACTTGGTGCCAATCTATGATTGTTAGGCCGATATTCCCAAGTCCTTGGATATTTGACCGCTCATCGTTTCCATATCTCTTATGATATTGTCTTCATAACGTGTCAATAGGACTCGGAGTTGTTATTGATCATACCGTTCTTTGTGCTGGGCCAGTCTCATCTATGCAGCCCTTAATCGAATAAAGTTGGGCTTTCTTTTGTAGAATGACCAGACGTTACAGTTGTTGCGTGTCCAACGTTATTAGTTTTTCATCGAGTTCACGGTTCAAACACCGGCGCAACACCGAGCACTGCAAAATATATGCTTGTTGGTATGTCAACCTTCCTCCCTCACGAATCATTAGAAGGAAGAAGCTCCTAGCTAATGTCCCTTTTCATCGTCACCATATGTCTGCAAACTCTGATTCCTCCGGGTAGGTCGTAGTTCCATGGTATCATCAGGGTGGGTTTGGATCTCCTCGGTGATACTGACCTGGACTGGTTGAGTGAAGGCGGGCCCAGCAGTGTCGGATGTCTCGCCGTATTCTCCATGCATCGCGCCAAGGCTAAGATTGACAATGAGAAGAAGAGGTGTCAAGGTCTAGAAGGATGTGAGACTATGTAGAAAGAAGAAGTATAAAGTGCTGACGGCAATCTGAACCCCAACGTAATTTGCCATGACACCAGCTGGGCTCCCGGAGAGGTGTAAAGCGCACACTACCACGATGCTGCTGGTATAGATCGCACCGCACTGAATGATAGTGTATATGGCAGGTTTGTAAGCATTATGGCCAGTCAAACCGAACGTATCTTTTCCCGCGCGCCAAAGACGATAGGCGATCCCGGACGTGAGACAGATAGTGAGAACAAGGTTGAGTGTGAAAACAGCTTTCAACAAAGCATCGAAAGCTGATGTAAAGAAGACACCGAGCCGAATGACCACAGACCAGACCGCGAGGGCAGTTGCTACTCAGGGGAGTAATTTTAGCACTTCATCTTCCAGCCAACTCAGGAAAACATGCCCACCGAGGTGTCCAGCTTCCAGAATTAGCTAGCGATCTCGACACTCGTAGAAAGCACGACAAGTAATGGAAAGACATCTTACCATGACAACAGTAAGGATCAAGTTATGATCCCAAACCAAATAAAACCTCCAAATCTGTTGTCGCGAGTGTTAGGTTCAATACCTCCACACGCAGGTAGTTGCTCACTAGCATTAAATGCAGAACAAGAACCTGAAAGAAGGCATAATTAAGTGCGACTCACGACAGAAACATGATACCCACATTGAAAAGATACAATCCTGTCATCGTCATTGAAAAGACTGTAACCCTGGAAATGTACAAGATACTTCCGTCGGCGACGGATATTATAGCAGGATCTGTGAGGCCATGCAGAGCATAAAAAAGAGAAAGGATGTTGTGCGCTGTCGCTATTGAAAAGTGGAACATGCATGAAAGAGGAATAATCCTGATCCAAAGGTAAGTGTCAGCGAATAATTGAACAAGTAATGACACGAACCAATGTGCCCTTCTTTTCCGGATAGACATGGCATAAATGTATACGCCAAATAGCACGCAGCTATCGATGAAAGTGAGCCTAGTGTAAGCCTTTGGGATCATTTCTCCATTTTCAACTCACTTGACTCCTATCGAGCGGAATATTAGCATTGAATCTGTATGCTGTATAAGGATGCATACCATAGATTATAGACTGTAACCATGCTGAGGTTATGAACATGCGGTCCAATGCAAGAAGTGGCATTTTCGCCCGTCAAGGTGAACAGAAGGTGCTAGTTCTTGGGAGGCCTCGGGTTTTAGGGGCGATCAATGGGCTACCCACGGTCACATTGCCAAATCCCGTCAAATGCCAAGCCCGTGACTTCAATCCAGCTGTAATCTGCAAGAGTTATGTATCATATAGTCAACCGCGACAAAGAACAAACGAATTGACCAGCATGTGGCATCACTGTACAAAAGCACCAGCTCAAGACCACCCAGCCAAACGTGCCTTGCGCCTACCCGAAACATGCTCCCAATACTTAACACATCCATCTCAGATTTAAAGGTCGGAGGTGGCTATTGACGCCTCCGTCCTGTTGGTCCACTTGTAGTAGCGAGTTCGGTGGATGCAAGGGAGTATGGAGAAACCGATGTGAGCGACAACTCCAGTGCCATCCGTAAGATTCTCTAGCTCAGACGAGCATTATCCAATCTCTGTAGGGAGGTATGTTGAAACGACTCGGCTTGAGGATCGATGTCGATATTGCGAGCGTCAATTAATAATGCAGGTCTTGCAAGTAGGGACATTGACGGAGCGCCACAAATAGGGGCAGTCACTGACAAAAAAATGCCATTGGGATACTGCTACACTGCGGTGAGGCGCAAACTGGATACTGGTTGATACTCAAACATGTGACGGTGCAAGACGCCGGTGGAGACCACAGAGTTTCCCATGTTGGTCAACGGTTCATTGGAGATGACCGAAGACACCGGAGGGACAAGTCCGTAATTGACATGAGCGGTACTTAGAAAAAGCAACGGCGTTCCAAGCAGACGACATTGGTAAAATGATTCCGAGAGGAAACCAGCCTGAGGACAGGTAGGAAATGACCAGTCTGTACAAAAGTCTATATGAAGTCTGGCGGACACGTCTGGGCAACGTCTGAGGGATATGTCTGGGGTGCTTGGTCAGAAAGGTCTGCTTGTTGTCTTACACCACCCTGGCGCCTGCGTCAGCCACCGTCACGCGTCCCGCCATCTATTTGAACCACCGTCAGGCCAATCCCACCGTCTTGTCAGCTTGCCGTCGCGGTTCTATTCGCCTGGAGGGATGACGTGGCAGCCGTAGACTGGGAGCTGCAGACAACAACATCATGATGAGGACATGTAGGAAATGGCCGGTCTGTGTGAGGTTCCGGGCTGTCTGTTGTTGGTCTGTTGTTCTTACATCATCGCAACCCCACCGCCCCGCCTTCTACGTCAGCCACTGTCACACGCATCCCACCGTCACCCCGCCATCATTGTCAGCGTGCCAGCTGCCATTGGAGGAGGATGCAAATGTCATCACCCTCTATCTCCAGCAGTCCCTGCGCCACAGATATTAGCACCCTCGTGAAAGGTGGCGGGACGAAGAATGGTGGGAGAGGCTTCAAGACAATGGGGCGGATGAGGCTGACAGCGGGGATGGCGGGAGAGGTAGACGGCGGGATACTAGATGGCGGCATTGACAGACCCCCCAGCATTTTCCGGACAACCGCTAGCAGACTCACCAGCAGACACCCCCCATACTTTTGACACGGAGTCTGTAGTATGTCTGCATAGACCTCACACAGACCGGCCAGATCCCGCATTTTCTGATCATGATGGTGTTGGCGGGTGGGCAAGCATAAGAGACTCCCATGGATTGGGAGAGATGAAGTAAAGATGATGGCAGGCAAGCGGGATGGATGTTGACCGTGGGTGGGATGATAGTAACATCATGTGGCAGGCTTGACAAACTTCTCGGACGTAACCCCACTAACCAGATAGACTTTGTCCCCCATGGGCTATGCTCTATGTAGACAGACCTTGGACTCGATTCTCGAATGAAGACAGCCGTAAACATTACCACTCCACGGCAGTTTGCGGCGGAGCTCTGGGCTCTGAGTGTCTTACTGAGGTTACTGCGGCAAGACTTGCTCGTGAGTCAAGCACATATATATTCTTCACTTCTCACCCTCCGACCTTGAAGAATCGGTCTTTGAAGAGTCCGACGACAAACCCAAGCACAAGGCCACTTGATCTGTCCTACCACTGAATATAAGGCGGATGAGACATGCAGCGGGAGGGACATAGCGTTGCAACGAAAATTCGTGCAGCTCGAGCAGAGAACTCCTCTGAAGCTGCTTCCCTCAATGGGTACGTGTCCTTTGGCCCTTCGACATACATTTAGATGATCAGCTCACATTGTACTTAGACACAAGGCTCTGACACCAATAATTGCTGGCAGCGTATGTGGAGGTGTGCTGGTCATCGCATGGATTGTTGGCCTCGTCTGGTATTTACTTAAACGCCGGAAATCGAAAGATCGAAAGCCTCCCGAAGGAAACTATAAGATGGAACGATACATTATACCCCCAGATCCAGCCATCTTGCAAGAAGATCAGAAACCCGATGAGCACAGCGCACCCATATCCGTCCAGCAATAATGTTATGGTCGTCGATATCGGGTCTTGAACCATATACGCGGTACACCATGACATATCTAGTCTGTGCAAATGTCAGAATTATAAAATGGTGAAGAAATTTGTCGTGTTGCTACCTCACCGCAAATTCTGAAATTTCAAACAGACTGAACTACACTAGGTGCAGGCAATGTGGATACGATGGACACGACCTACGCTGGAATATGGCGGACTACTGGTTTGAATGGCAGGCAGCAATTGTGGCCGTTCTTCCCCGATGATCAGAATTTCTTATAAAGCTTTGAATACCCACTTAATGTCGGAGGGGTGTTTGGCTATGTCTACTTGACTGTTGTCCAGGGACCGTTGACTCTTTGTCTGGACTGCTCGGAGCTCATCACAAATGTCATTCGAGAAGAAGGTGGTTGGAGAAGTGGTTTCGGACAAAAAGGTATTACACTGGCGACAAACATGCTAAAGTCCGGTTTCGCTAATCCGTCCCGCCTTGCACTTCATTGCGAAGCCTGCACTACGTAAGTCACTCGACCTAGCGTTAGATCTTAATTCTTGAATAATAATCATAATCTCATTAACATTAATGATATAGACAGGCCGAGACAGTCCCAAATATCCTGAGATGTGCAGAAGTATCGCTTAACTATTCACTGCACAGTACGATGCAGGCGGTGGCATGTATTTGACCATCTCGGTGTCCATGTTATGCAGTAGAAAAATTGGTGAAGGTAAAGGTGTCCGCCGAGCTGCAAGCAATAATAGTCCATACCAAGCATAGAGAGCCGATGGGGGCATGAAAGTTTATTGTTCAACTCAGCCATGAGATCGAGCATCCTTTGTATGGCTGGAAGTCGTTCTTCATCAACAAAGGAAGGTAGGGGTGAGATGCGTTTTGCGGCCAGGGCTGATCTCCACTCCAGGGTCCAGATTGAACTGTGAATCAACAAGTCGCTTGAACGGAAGCATGGTCACCGAACCTGCTGCATATTGTATGCCTGAGTTCAAGCCCTGCCCGCCAGCTCGGGGAACTACGTGTGCGGAATCTGGCATTGAGCATGTAAAAATATTGGACAATAAGACAACAGCAGAACTGACCGCCTGCAGGATAGGCACGCCGATGATGTACAACCCACATCCATCTGGTGCCGCGGATGGCAGAAGGCCATCAGCCTTGACAAGCGTTTCAGGTACTATCCTGGACTGTGGGACAAACACAGGGGCAAGTGCCCGGGCATCCTCAAGATAGAGGTGAGCTAATTTTTCCTATGAATGCAATGAGTAACTAACTAAATCTTATAGAGAGACAAAAACTAAACAGTAGAAGAGACTGAGTTTTTCCGTCGAATCCCCCGCCAGCCGCCTCCTCATTTGACGCGAACGGTGAAGATTGGGAAGAGGGAGAGTCGGACGAGGACGAGGACGAGGACGAGGAGATTGAATTTAACAGTAAGCCAGTCCTGGATGGCAAATACCACGAACTTTAGCATCGAACGTGCGATTCTTTCACGACTACTGGGAAAGGGGAGCAAGGTGACGGGCGTACTGGTATGCCACTACGAAGGAATTCATGGATAAATTTTTCATCTTAAATATTATGGGTGAGTGTGAGTGTCAAAGGCGAAGATTCAGAGCGTGCTTATCAACCCTTTGCATTGTGCACTTACTAGTACTGAACATCTACGTCCCTTTGTAGGCAAAACTTTGTGGCTTTCGTTCACAATACAATCTCCCTTTGAAGTTCTCCAGGATTTCTGTGATAAGATCACTTGACAAATGGGTAGGCATGGAAGACAATGAGTCTTTGTGCGCAAGCACAAACTTCAACTATAGCTTAAGTGTATAGGCCACGTGACCTTCGTCATGCAAGTCGCGACACAAATTTTGGAAAATGGCACCATCCAAGAAATTGACATTCGATTTGA
>MU179323.1:29968-130301 GCA_016767475.1 Suillus weaverae | reverse complement strand
ACACTGCACGGGTCGTTCCCTCCACATGCAATCCGCAGAGGATCCCCTGCAGTTGACACTTATACAGGACAACTGGTTGACTGCTTTGATTCACTCGAAACATGGTTTCAGCATCCACGTGAACGATATCGAGAGACATGAATAAGACAATGGATTGTCAGGGGATGTGTTTGTGGACGGTGGTTAGAAGGATATGCTGCGCCGTTGATCAGTAATGAGTTGATATTTGGATATAGGTGCCAAACATACCACAGGGATTAAAAGTGTATGCTCAAGTAGAGAGCTTTACAGTGAAGGGAACCTACAGACACGGTAATTAGCTGGCAACCTAAGGAGCAATTGCCGAAGGCTTTAGTAATTTCATTCGGACGGATGATCTCGAGATTCGTCTCGCCAATCGAGAATGCCAACACTCCACCTTCAAGTTTCAGTCGTACAAAAAAAGGGGGGCGATTTCAAGACGTTTTAGGTGATGGGGATGGAAGCCAACATATGTCTGTTGGCATTTTAGCATGAGAAAACACGAGTCACGATTCCCAATTAGGAACGAGACGCTACAGCTTTTCAGTTAAACCATATAGGAACGTCCAACTTCATTAAACTTCATTTTCGATTTGTCATCAGCGTGCCAGTGGACAATGCCATCTCATCCGGGTATAAGTAAATTGCCTGCGGTTGAAAGGCAAGTACATCAAAAACCTTTGATCACCTAGCTCTCTACTTGAGCATACACTCTTAATCCCTGTGGTATGTTTGGCACCTATATCCAAAGATCAACTCATTACTGATCAACGGCGCAGCATATCCTTCTAACCACCGTCCACAAACACATCCCCTGACAATCCATCGTCTTATTCATGTCTCTCGATATCGTTCACGTGGATGCTGAAACCGTGTTTCAAGTGAATCAAAGCAGTCAACCAGTTGTCCTGTATAAGTGTCAACTGCAGGGGATCCTCTGCGGATTGTATGTGGAGGGAACGACCCGTGCAGTGTCTGCTCATCTGCGAAGACACGGCATCACTGGTCCAGACAGCACCAGTATAATTTGTACGTGGGGCGGCTGCTCCAAGACACTCAAGAAGGGAAGCATGGCGAGACACCTCCTTACTCACCTTGGTGTCAAGGTGCGCTGCTCCGCGTGCGGAGTCGTAAAGTGCCGTCACGATCTCCTTCGTGCGCATATCAAATCTTCAGAGCCGTGCCAGTCTGCAGTCGCAGATAATGTTCACGGACCCGAAGGTCGTGTCCTTGTCCCTGGAGGTTGGGCTGCTACCCATGAAGTCTGATCCCTGTGATTTTTGTATGTCGTGTCACCCTTTTTTGACAGGTACTGACAAGTATTTTGCTGTAGCGCCTTAAACTCGCTTCGAAACAAATCAGACATCCATGTAATCTATTTAGGAGTATGCTACTTACATTGTACGAGATTCAAATCGAATGTCAATTGGTGAAAGATTGTGGAGGCCTATACACTTAAGCTAGGACTAAGTGAATCAATTTTACGCCAGGATGAAGGTCTCGCGGTTATTAGGCAAGCGCAGTCCCCCAGCTCTATGCTCGGGGGACCCGGACAAGTTTTACTGCAATCCGAGAGACAGAAAGTACAAGACAAAGCAGCATAAGGCAACGTCACTAGATGCGAGACTCGAGGATTTGTGCTTGAACAAGCAATGAGACTAGAAACAGACCCCAGCAGGCAAGAGTGAAATAAAATATGAGTGATGGAGGCACGATAGACATACTAAAGGGCTCAAAGGTTTTTCAATATATATATAGTGTTGTACTTTGGTTTGTGGTCTTGGCGCCAGTAAGAAGGTGAAAGATGTCGAGAGAGTCGTCGGAAAAAGAGCCGAAAGATATGCGAGCCAGTCAAGAGATGGTGCGCGAGCAAGAAGTCGTTGTATCCGAGTTTGGTTGCGCGCGAGCTGAGCCGCCAGTCAAGAGATGCTGCGTGAGCAAGAAGGCGTTGTGTCCGAGTTTGGCGGCGTGCGAGCGGAGCGCTGAGCCACAAAGCAAAGCATTTAGTAAGAACGCATGTTGGCGTATATACTTTTGGAATTCATCAGAAGGCCAGCCTGAATGAGATCTGGGGTCATTCCCACGATTCGGAGTGCTGAGTTTGTGTGCTGGATTTCTCGATCGCACACCTCTTGCGCAAGCACAGTATTCAGATGATGATCGACACTTGGATATCGCCGATTTTGAGTGCTCGGAAGGAACCGGCACACGTCCAGCTGGTGGCAGCCACTTTTTGTGGTTGACTTGCTTTGTCTCTTCACCCGGACCGTACCTACGGTAATTTGCTCCTCACTCAGCCCACCCTCCACTCCCATTGAGCGTTCACATCGTATTTCGTTTATTGAGGTTAAGATATTGATGGTTGAATGCGATGTCCAGCTATCTATCTTGATACACGACATGGTCATTTAGCAGCCCACGCTCAGTCCCAGCCCAACTACTGTTTGATTAACCTCGCTGTTTTTGCATTAGACGAAGCTGGACGAAATGGACAATCCCTCGTTTCGCAAATTAATCGACGGCAGTTAACTTACTGTTCAATCTGTTGTGCTGTATCCGAGTCTTTCGAGATCTGCAGCCACGGCGACAACTCGGCTCGTGGTTCTTCGAAGCTTCAAGATCTAGCCCTTACCGTTGCAAAGTCTGCACTTGAAACATAAGTACATCTGTTGCCGCCCGCCTATTCCTTCGACCACGACATATCCTGCCCGCGCCCCGCCTACGCCATATCACCGACTCCAACTCTACAGCTGGCAAGTATCCCGAGTGGCGCACTGCGTATGACGTCTATCAGACTCTGATCGTAGTCTGCTACAAAGATGTTAACGACACAGGCCCAGCTGAGCAGTGCGTTATTCACGCAGAATGATACATATGTTAATTGGTTCTACATCGCTGGTCACACGAAGTGCGACACCTTCAACAGCTACGGTGTATTACATCATCTGACTGAGGGTCGTTGTCTCCAGCCTCTGCAAGACTGTCTTTCTGGTTTCGGGTATTCGGGTCACATGACTCCTTCTCAAGACAGACATCGCCTTGACTATTTTTCGCTGCTCTGTATTGCGATTCACCGAAGCTATGCCACGAGATTCGCGCGTGGTGATCCTCGTAGGCGATTGTGATAATTGCGGGTGATTTCAGCGATTGGAACTGGATTACGAGCGCTCAGCAAAACTGGGAGATTTCATTGATGGAGGAAATTGTTAGCGAAATCATGATTACGAGGATTTTAAAGAGCTTTAGAGATAAGTAAAAGACACGCATACCTGGTGTTTCATGCCCAACATAGAGACCTCAAATCATGTTAAATATTTGACTTCTGTATTTACCGTTGACATGTTGACTTGACGCATAATGTTTATCGACCACGTTGCTCAATTGTTTGATACCCTCTCATACATGGTGGCAAGAGACATCTCAGTCACAGTAGGCTCCTTCGCTAGCAGGCTATAAAGCATGGTTAGCAGGTGAGGTTGAACAATCAAACTAAACTTCTTACAGCAACATCACGGGCGTATCGGAACAAGATACCTCTCCGCTCCCTGAGGGCACTCTTGCCCGAGACTTCCCACGCTTTTCTTCGGCGTGCTTTCTCTTTTTCACCCAATTGCCAGTCAATGGCCCTACTCTTCGCATCAATGACAATGCGATCGCCGTCTTCCACAAGAGCGATTGGACCACCGAGGGTCGCCTCAGGGACAACGTGACCTGGTGGGTGGGAGATAAGCCTTAGCCTTCAAGTGAAGTTGCGTAAAAGATGCACCAATGATGAAACCTCTGGATGCTCCAGAGAAACGACCATCCGTGATCAACGCCGTTGAGTTGCCTAGCCCAGCACCCATAAGAGCAGCGGTGGGACCTGTACATAAAGGAATTAGGAGGACTGCAGGGCTTGTTCAAAATGCAACTATACCCAGCATCTAGAGTTAAATAAATATGAGCATGGAAGAAATAATGTCAAGGATAAAATTCAACCTCTGGCATTCCTGGCGCGCCCTTCGGTCCTTGATATCTGAATATCAAGACCATTCCAGGCTTGATGTCTCCACGCTCAAGCGCAGGATAAAAGTCGTGCACACTTAAAGATGAAGTATATGAGGCAAGTTAAGCATAAGGTTTCGCGCTACGCCTACCTATCAAAGCATTTGGCGACACCCTGAACCGCCATGGTGTCTGTTAGCTATGACATGAAATCAACAACTAACCGTGAATCACCTCGAAGCGCAAACCCTCCTTCCCTGTAAGCTTGGCGACAGCGGTTCCAGGAGCCAAGCTACCTTTGAGAATAGTCAAATGACCAGAGGGCTTAATGGGGTTGTCCAGTTTCCTGATGATGTCTTGGTTATCGAAGTCGAGCTCCGGAACATCCACAAGGTTTTCAGCGAGGGTCTTTCCAGTAACAGTCATCTGGCTACCATCGATGAGATTGGTGTTCTTGAGAAGGTATTTGATGATTGCAGGTATGCCGCCGATTTTGTGAACATCTTCCATATAATACTTTCCAGATGGCCTGACAATAATGTGAGAGAACGCGATCGAATTATGAATTCGAACGTACTTCAAGTCGGCAAGGTATGGAGTCCTGTCTGAGATCATCTGGAAGTCGTCGATGGTTAAGGGAACATCAGCGGCACGGGCTATAGCCAGCAAGTGAAGAACAGCGTTCGTCGAGCCACCGAGGACATTGACGATAGTGATTGCATTCAGGAAAGATTGACGGGTGAGTATATCTCTGGGCTTCAAATCAAGCTCCAGAAGACGTTTCATGTATTTGGCGACTTTGAAGCATTCCTGTGCCTTCTCTAATACGCAAATTCAAAATGTTACATGCAACAAAAGTGTTTTCTAACTCACCAGGGTACATTGCCGGTGTGCTAGAGGAGTAGGGAAGAGACATACCGAGGACTTCAAGAGCAGAGCTCATGGTGTTGGCCCTAGGACTCATGAAGAGGTTTCTGCTTAAAAGCGATGGAACACGTACGTATACATACCACCACAGGCACCAGCGCCAGGACATGAATGTCTGACGACATCAAATCGCTCCTCATCATTGATGAGGCCAACAGCATAGGCACCTGGCTCCAGTTCAAGGCTTGGGGGTATTCAGAACCGAATAACCACCCACCATAAGACTCGAAGGCGTCTGAGATGTTGACAGTCCCGCCTTTCTCGTGCCCCATGGAAGGGCAGTCAACATGGCGCGTCCCAACCTGAATTGTACCACCATACACGATAATGGTCGGCCTATTATGTCTAGCGGCGGCCATCAAGACACCAGGCATGTTCTTGTCGCAACCGGGTATTGAGATATTGCCATCGTAATGTTGCGCCTTGCACAAATCAAGTAACTTGAGCATCCAAAGGCTACCAAATGATATAACCTCTCACGAGTGTGACCTGACAAAAGAATCAGCGTGAAATTAAAGCCTCAGTGAGGTCATTTACAGCTTCAATAGAGTCCGCGATGAGGTCACGACTTGGGAGTCTGCCAGTATGCTATATTAACAAGATATCATGCCAGTGACTTCCATGATACGTACGAGTACCGCATTCCTGAGCAGATGCGATCAGACATGCCAAAGGGAATTTATCAAAGACACCTTACCATCTGTTCCCATCGTAATAGCATCACTACCTAGCTTCAGTACATACTCATTGAGAAGATGACTAGACACACCTAACACCAATGGTGTTAAAGGTTAAGCCAACTAAACCTTCCTCCGTGCAGCCCTCCTTAACTTTCTTGGACAAATCGAGCTACACAGGTATCAGTTTACCGGACGCTTCCTCACAGGGAGCAAAACACACGAGATGAGAGTTGCATGGGTTACCTGCAAAACGCACTTCAGCACCAACATCTGCACACAGGACTGGTATCATTACCTTCCCACCAGATGGGTGAAATACCGATCTAGTGAATGGTTAAGGCAATGTGAAAACCACAAGTTGTGATAAGGGTACCTGAGGTTTATTCATGTCTTCCTCTGTCAGACCAACGGCATATACTATGTTACACCTTTAATTAATCGCACGATAAGTGTCATTCAAGGAAAGAACTTACACATAGCCTGGGCACCTCCCCGAGCCTTCAAGCGCAACGAACGGCGTCAGCAAATGGAAGCAAGAGGGACGAGTAGTAGTCAATACTTTGTCTTGTGTCAACTGACAGGAGACCCTGTTAAGTTTTCCCGGGGTAGGCACCCCAGTAGGACGCGGGACGGAATGACTGGATGCCGTTGCAAGTGAGATTTATCATACTACCCAGTGCATGGTCAACTTACATCTCTACTCCAGACATAGTAACTGACGTTGAATGAAGGTGGACAATATGTTGCTAGAGCCGTATATCACCCACCACGTCTCTTATATTGAAGGCATGCATCGTTATCATTAGTCGGGCCGAATCAGCTCGACCTCGAGGTCCCATGACCCAGGAATGACCTGAGCCGAGCGGATTATCCATCAACTACGCCCATGCAACGGCCCGAAGCTGAGAATTAGAGATCTAGTGCACGACAATAAGTAGACTCATGACCAGTACTTCTGACTACCTCCTTGAGAGAGAATGATTCTAACGTACGTCACTCGACAGTCTCGACTTTCCGTGGTATTTATATTAGGCCAGCCTTGGTCATCTCGTGCTAGTGACTTACTGTAACGCATCAGTAAACTGGAGGAAAGATGAGAAGAACATGTATGATAAGGTGAAACCGTTACCATCTAGTAAGGCGAAAAAGAAAGCAAGATTACGACTAGTAGTTTCATGCCCTGCCACTGCTCCATGACATTCAATAGCTTACATAAGCTTACGGCTTACATAAATTCACTCATAAGTAATCATTACAGTTGTGCTCCTTCTCGAATGTGCTAACTGCATGTTCAATGTTGCCATCCCCAAAAACGTCCAGTTGCCATGATTGACCAAACTATGGTCCCCGAATGAGTAACGCTTCATTGTCAATACGTCTAACTTGTGACTACAACAGGTAATGCATTACTCCCCCACGAAGTTGTATCATCACAAGAGCAGCACTTTGGGCGTGGGTTGTGAAATTTTGTTGTTTGGAGAGTTACGGGCGAGAGTAGACCCTTTGCAACTTCTGCATCGCTATGTCTTTGCTCATGATGATATATTTCCCCACCATCCCCATCTCTGGCTCACTGCTGCTGGGACTATCCCCACGCGAGCCTGGTTCATGCGTTACCTACGACACTTTTTCCCACTGGCTATTTCGGGATTCGATGCAAGCTGGAGGGGCAACTGCTCTGGCTGCGGCCGGTGTTGCACCTGCGCTGATTCAGGCAGCGGGACGCTGGTCTTCGGATGAGTTCCAGAAGTACATCCGCAAGCACCCAATTCCGCTTCATCTGCTCATCCACAGTTCTCAAAGTCCATGATTCACCGAGTTTGACAGCTCCGTTTTTGCTCCATGTCTGGTGTTTGCCGCCTGTGTTTCTCGTCACGTCTCTTCTCACAGTCATGAGTTCGTCTTTAATACTTTCAAAAGAAAATGAATACCATGAAATTCTATTGCTAAAGCTCGTTTCAATGGGCACGTGATCACAACATTCCAGTGTACTAGGTTGAATTTGTTCAGCTGCTGCTTGATACATTGCACGTCGTGAACGACATTCACTATGCCAACGTATACCGCCTCAATTGTTGGGTGTTCGGGAATAAGCGTGAGCACACCTTCCATATTGAGCTTGCTAGCACGGCTACGGTCTCCATTTTGAAGGAGGTCATCAAGAAAGGAGAACCTTGTATTCGACAGTGTCGAGCCTAGCACGCTCGCCAGAAGTCGGGATGGGGATTGGGTGTTACGCTCTCCAAATAGCAATGCCTGCAAACAACGCCCTGTTTTTCTTCGCGGCCGCGTTCTTCGCTGTTCCATGGTCTCCGCTGAATTAAACGTCGAAGGAAGTACACTGAACAATACCCGAACCAGCCAGCCGATAGATCATGGCGTTCGTTGAAAAATTTGAAATCGCACGAGTACTCTCTAGAATGATTCTGACGCTCTAATTTCTAACCCTAACCCTAAACGCGGATTTAGCGCCGCAAGCTCCCAGTGAAGTCACCCAGATCTGAGTCCAGAATAGGAGTCTGCCATTCATATGTAAGCACGCTGGCTTACCTGAGTTCCCATGATCAGTACATATACCGTCGCTGATGCTGAAAGCTAAGCTTTCAGTATTTCACCTTTTGGTGTAACGGTTATGCGCGGGCGGCGGTCTGACCATGTTTTTTTTACATCATAGTATGCATACTTCCTAGTACCAGCCATGAAGGAGATTCATCATGTCCGACACCATCCAGCTCAATTGTTGGGTCTTCTTGGACGACCCTCAGCGTCTTTACCATCAACATTCAAAGGTCGAAAAATGCCGGAGACTTGGAGAAGGCTATCAAGAGGTGTAAGGTCCCTATGTGGGACAAATTTAATGTCGATCTCTTCGAGCTATGGAAGGTGAGTCACCGACCAAGGTTTGGCATGTTGATATTATCTGATTCTTTGGAAGGTCGATATTGAGCCAGAGAAACTGACTCGGACATATTGGATTGGATCCAAGATCATCTCGAGCTTGATTGGCCATTCACGCAGCTATCCAGTGTTCGATGCTGAGTTCAAAGATAGGAATATTAATATCATATTGGCGAGAGGTGAGCCGCATCAACGTATTCATTGATCATTGATATGCTCATCCTCACTAGTGTCAGACCTCACCCTCACCTTCGACTGCTTGATCAAAGGCGATGCTCCTAGCTATATCTTCACGGTCAAGGTTTCAGCCACGAAGAACGTCTATAGCCTCAAAAAAGAGATTAAGCGTAAGAAGGATGATCTCTTTCACGATCACGACGCCACATGTATCCTTCCCTGGAAGGTTTCCCTGCCTTGTGACGACAGGCTCGAGGACAATATCAAAAGTCTTAATCTCGACAAGAACCAACTACTACATCCCTTCACATTATTGCCAGATGTGTTCCCCACTATTCCAGCTACAGATCATGTACATATAGTTTTCATTGCAGAACAAGAAAGTGAGTTATCTGTCGATATCACCCCACTTTCCTACATACTGATTATCATTTGGTATGGACTACTAGCCCCGTGGGAGTCGCCTCGTTATTGGCAACCCTCAGGCTCTAAGGGGTCAACGTGCGGCAAGAGCCTGTCACATCCTCCGCAAAGCAGAATAAGAGAGCAACCAGCACCAGGTAGGCTCGTGACCATCCTGGCACGCAACGAGTGGAGTCATTTAGTTTAGACCCGGGGATACTGCACTATGCAAGTGAAACGCCAGTTACAATATCGCTGAAGTCATTGAAGTAGCGGGATCAAGGGCCATTCGGAATTTGGGACGATGATGCAGTCTTCACTGTCAGTTTTATCAAGAGACATCGCTTTACAAGAACAACTTCGGCATTTAAACAATACAAACAGTACAAGTCACGTCAAACGGCTGATATCATATCTGTGTTTATATAAGCGGCAAGGCAGGTGCACTTGCGCGTGGTATTCAGTTCTTGCAGTCGCAGCTACCAGCCTGGCAGTTGCAGCTGTTGACAGACAGTCAGAAACCAGTCGTTGAACACTCGCAAGGTAAAACTCACGTGGAGGTGCAGTTGCATTGCTCGGTGTTGTTGTTGTACATGATGATAGCGGTGAGTGCGGTTAAGCTGCAAGACAGTGTCAGTCATGGTCAGGGGGCTCAGATGATAGATCCGAGTCTCACCTGGTTTGTGAGGTAGTTGATAATAGAGCGGATTGCTGGAGAGAAAGCCAGCCAAAGAGGGGCCATTTTATATTGCTAACCACTAGCGCCGTGAGTCGGAGTAACCAAAATAGACAGATCAAAAGCGGAAAATCAAAGCGTGCATTTTCTCTGCCAACCCCAGATTCCCAGGATTGTCAGCACTATACAGCCCCACAGGGCGCAGCAAGGGAGGTAACTAAGAAAGGTCAGCTTCTGCTCCAAGCCCTGCGGCACATATGCCATCATCTAGGGTTGTCAATGCCACAGGGTATTACAGGTGAGGTAACTCAAGATCAGCTTCTGCTCCGCAGGACCGCAGCTGATAAGATAAAATGTACCGGCTGGAGATAGCCGGTATCATACGGCGACAGAGCCCTTGATTTGTTCAAGGCACGAGACACGTGCGGGCGAGCTTGGAGTACAGTTAAAAAGAGAAACATGCGAAGCTCGTGTGGACCGACACTGCAATAGTGATCATGACAGGAGCCCTCTATGCTGATATCTGCCAAAGAGCCACTCAGCGAGGTTTGTACGTTTAAACACTGAGCCGACAAACACAGCACCATGTGCCATCTCGAATACAAGGACCAAACAAAACTCCCATTACGGTCTATGTGTGGCATTCTACTGCATGAAATTGTCTAGATATCGCATTGGCAAAATGACTAGAAATCAAACCCTTGCTGCCGAAATAGATCTAAGTTTGAGCGGCTCTCAGGCTTGGCCAACTCCGCAAGGTCTTTACGATCCTGGAATGGCAAGGCTCAGTATGCCATCTAGATGATAGAATTGAACGTAAGCACCATTGCGATAAAGGCACGCCTCAGGGTCAACCACAACTGGTCACTAGTTTGACCACCGCCCGTGCTTTCCTGCATACTAAGTGCACTCAGAAAGTGTTCAGCCGCTTCTTTGTGCGCTCCTATATTAAGACCTACACCTAAGATTAGCTTGAAAATGTGCAGGGGATTGACAGAAACCGTACACGCTACCCCAACGTTATAGATAACACGAGTGTAAGTAGGGCGCAAATTCAAAGCTTCCCTGTACGCCCCAAGGGCTTCCTCAGGTTTGTTCCCGTTGGAAAGAGAGGATCCTAATCGGTTCCAGAGTAGGTAATCCTGATCAATATATTCAGTGACAATGAGATAATAGCGGCCCGAACTTCCATACCCCAGGACGCTGTGATAAGGCACTCTCGAAACAATCCTTCGCACGTTCGTAGTCTGTTGTTGCATAAAATAGCACGCCAAGGGCAATCTGAGTATCGGGATCGACGATCCCCTGATTATACTGCTGTCGTGCCAGAGTAAGGAAGGTCTCTGTAAGCTTCTCATGCGAGTCCCATGTTGAGTGCAACGAGACAGCCCTTCGGGTCTCATCTGATATCGGAAAATCAGGAAAACGGGCTCCTAGCCATCGCAATAGCATATTATAAGCAGCCCGGTCGTAAGACTCATTGGTATATGAGATTGCCAAGGACTGCAAACAATCTGTCATGAGAGGGGGCTGGAAGAAGTTTTCAGATGGAACACGCACCAGCATGCCCACTCCGTTGGCATTGGCAGCCTCTGATAGGCGAACACCTTCGGTCAGTGCACGCAAGCCAAGGTCTTCACGTTCGTCCATATTTCTGGTTTCGCCAAGGAGTATCCATGCTTCATATCCGCCCTCACCAAGCTCTCCTTTCTGGATAGCAGCCTCGAGTAGAAGGGCAGCTTCAGATAACGAACCACCCTGCTCCAAAAAAGCCTTTGCCTCGCTCAGTGGTGACCGATTAGACGAAGATGGGTCAAGGTATTTGTTGTTGGACTCTGTGCAGTTTAACAGACGAGGGCGTGATGTGTCGGATCGGACTCACCGAATACATATTCAGTCAGGATGGGTATTCCATCATCGTTATACTTGGATCCGAGGGCACTCTCATTAAAATTTTCTAATCGGTTATTCCAAGCTTCATGCATGGCTGTAGAGTAATCTTGGTCGAGCTCCTCGCGATCACGACCCATGAGCTGGTTGAATTGTGCTTCCCATTTGCCGATATCTTCTGTTGGAGGTGGTATATCCGAGTTTTTCAGGTGATCCCAGACGCTACAGAAAATTAAGTAGGCACATGATAATAATCAAATGACGAACTCCTTGAAATCCGCGTTAGTCTTCAGTTCAGAATCTCCAAGTTTGACGTTTTCCATGGCCTGCTCCAAAGTAGCCGCATTATCGTCCAATTCAACGATCCTAGAAGTGGATTCTTGTTGATTTTGCAACGGGGCAGCGTACTGGGCAAACGCAGCTTCATAATCAGCTTCGCGGGCTTTGCCCTTCCCTTTGCTCGCGTCTGCAATCAGGGGAGTAGCATTGAATCCCTGTAAGAATGGCTGTCCCATGTTCCCATACAAACCCATGGGTGTTCCATATATCCCGTTTGAACCGATAAATTGCCGTCTCTGAGCTGTATGCCTAACGTTGACTCAAGATTCAGAAGTTTACGCAGGGCAACTCACTTTCAGGCACCTGCATCTGTGCAACAGGATGTTGCATGGCGGAACCGCTGACAGGTTGTTGCTGAGCGCCGCCAAATTCATTTGCCCACGAGCTTTGGGTCACATTATTATGTATTGGAGGCTGATATCTTTCCCTGGTCCATGCTTCATTGAATTCCGGAAGTCTATTCATTTCCGCCATGCGAGCAAGTTCTGCGGGATGAAGATACGGAGGTGCAACAAGGGCAGAGCCATCTGATCTTTGCTGTCCTTCGAAGAACTGACGTGCCATTGCGATATCTTGTTCGGCGGCTTGGGCTGGAGCTGATCCTGGAAGGTACTGGAGCTGATGGACGAGATAAATACATCTGACAGCAAAATGTTGTAAAAGCTGACTCGGGATGATGAAGGACCACCAATTACACGATCCTGTTCGCAATTGTTGTCAGATGCAAATGCAATACGGGTTTCGGCACTGTTGACAGACCTGTTGCAAGCTTCTGTCTCCTTCTGTGTGTTTCAGAACTTGTGACAGCGGGTTCAGCGGTACGGCACATTCAGATCCAGAAATCAAACCCTGGAGAGACATGGATCCTCAATCGACTTGAAGGATGTTTAGTGGAGATAAATGCGCTTGTGCTAAGCCAGTAGCGCTCGCGGCAACTCGGAACACCAAATTCACATGAACCGATAGCATACGTAACTATTTATACATAAGTGACAACCACGGAGTTCAGCTCTCGGCGGTATATAGCCCATTGGCAAGGCCTCAAGGCTCCATAGCTGCTTCGTAAATAAACATGATGTGCATACGGCGTACGTATCAAAGCTGTCACAACCGTCGTGGCGCGAGGGTGCTGGGCGCTGACTCTCATCCTTTCAAAAGTCCGCAAAATTATCTGCCTTCGTCTACCCACTACAGCCCACTTGCTAAATATTACTCGAGGGTGCGTTGTCTTTTATCCAACGAGTGCTTCGGATATTGACTGTATTCTTCAGTTGACTCTACGGTGACATGTCGCAAATCCCAACCAGTCAACGACAACCTCGACTTGCTCACGAATGTGCAGCAGGGGAATTATTTGGTCGCGCTCCTATCTACGACGCCATCTTCTCTTGCGTCTCGCCCCGTACGCTTGTGCGCACTGGTCGCAGTTGTCGTACTGCGTACGCTGCATACAAGGATTTCTCTCGTCGTGCCTACAACATACACCGGCATCTTTCTCGCTTTCTTTCCGAACCTCTCAATTTTCGCAGCTTACAGGCGCGTACCGGGACGCTTATTGCGGGCTCAAATGCACTTCAATTCCTGGATCGGACGTTTTATCCCAAATCTGACATGGACCTTTACGTGCATCCAGGGCACGTGAGAGAAGTGTTGGACTATCTTGTTCAACGAGAAGGATATAAATTCAAGCCAGACTCGACTCAACCTGAGGATTACCGTGAAATCGTGTCTGATGAATGGGATGGTACTCAAATTCGCGACGAATCACTTGATCATGATGATCTCTTACTATACTACCAAATCAAAGGAGTCGAATCTGTACTTTCAATCGAGAAACGTGGCCCGGATGGTCTTTTGAAGATCCAACTTATAGCATGCGAGACGAGCCCATTCGATGCCATTATAAATTTTCATTCCAGTGAGTCCCGAAATATACTCTACTGATCTCTGATTACGATGGACTTGCACGTGTGCATACAGCCTGTGTTATGAACTTCATAGCCTTCGACGCAGTTTATTCTCTGTATCCAGTGGGGACTTTTGAAAAGAGGGATACTCTTTCAGTTTGGAGGGCAAGACCGCTGCATGACCTTACTGTCGTGACCAAGTACGGCGAACGCGGCTTCGCATGGATTTCCACACTACCAGCCGGCACTTCCCCACAAAATTCCCCCTTCCATCCTTTCACAGACCGCACCGTCGGAGACTGTTATACTTGGAAACTGCCTCTGGATACGCATGGAGTCGTTTTGCGTTCACAGATGAACCCCTCTTCTTCCCTTTTCCAGTGCGACCCTGTTATCTACAATGGCTGGGCGCTAGAGCGAGTACAGCACGGAATGGGCACCGTCTATAAGACAATCAAATCGTCGGTTTTCCGGTACAACTACACGACTACCAACTACAAGCTGAACTTCAAGCTGTGGTTGTTTGCAATCGAACAGGGCTTCTTGAGTCGTATGCTGCTAGAAAACAAATTGCTAGAGAAAGAGAGCTGGCCGTGGTACGTTGACACTATCGTCGCTTATGCTTTATGAAGTTAAACTTCGGTTTGTCTATGAAGGTTCGACGCTGAGCTTGCCAGCTCCTGGGAAACTTTCAAGCATGATTTTTTGTCCTTCATTCGACGGGATTCTACTTAATACAGGACTTCCATCATGACACCCAACAGTCCTGACATTACAATGTGATGTTGTTGAAGCCAAGCAGCCCGTCACTTCCTTTCGTTCTATGTTCCACTCCTGTAGCTGTTCCACTTCTATAGACTGTTCAACTCGTGTAAACTTTTCATTGTGCACCGCATGTCCGACAATAGTATGCTGTTCAAACTATCTTCCCAAGAGTTGATATTCTCCTCGTCGGGATTTTCTAGAGTACAAAACGAGACTGCCTTCATTAGGGACAGCGAAGTGATGATCGATGGTCGATGATCTTGAACTATTTCAGTTAATCATCTGATTTGGTGATTCTCCTGCTTCAACGCCGTCATTCATCCGTATACGAGCCCCTCGGCACGCCCGAACAGATGGGCATGATTCAAATTTATACCAAGAGATACTTCTAAACTATATATCACAAGTTGTGAACTTTTCATGCGTCGACATACAAATGCAGAAGATAATCTGGCCAGATCGCTGAGTAAGTGTTACAGACGCCGAAGCATTTAAAAAGCTACTTTGCCAGTTAATTACATACCGTTTGGTACATATGCACCTGCGACGGTCAAGGTAAGCGCCCTCTAATAAGGATTGCCCCAAGGGGTTCCTGTTATACCGGGGTTCGCTTGCCGAGCTAGTTCGTCGTATTGAGCTGCTCTGGTGTTTGTACTGTCGAGGTGGTGGCTCTGTCCTCCTATGGGAGAGCCGCACTCCGGACAAACACTGCGTTCCATGGCTCCTCCACACTGTGGACATGAATTAGCATTGCAATAAACCATATACTCAAATTGCGTCACCTCGGTAATCACAAACGTGTGACCATTTGCGCAGTTGTAGAAGTGTCCAGTGCTGCCTGTAATAATGTGAAAAAGGATCTGCAGTTTCAAGAACAACAACCTTACCGAAGTTGAAGGCTCGCACTATTTCCATCTGCTCGTTTAACGAGACTTCCTGATAGAACGTGGATCTACTGACGGCCTCCTTGATGGCCTTCCACTCATCCACGATCGTCTGCGCAGCACGAGAAAAGTTCTCTGCCAGCCAGGAAGCCTCTTCCTCTTGTGATGGCGTGACCTTGTTTGCGAAATGCTCTGCGACTACATCCCTCATCAATTGCTGCGCCTCAAGGCCGTGCTGTTTCGCAGCCTCTACCATCTCTGATCGTCGATCCTTGATGTTCCCAAGTTTATTGGACATGTATAAGCCAAATCGGAAGTTCTCCAGCTCGACACGCATGTGGAGAAGAGAAGTCTTGGTGACCTGTCGGTGGGATTCAGAGCTCCTTGCGAGCTGAAGAGCCTTGGTCACATCGTGAGAACAACTCTGCAATATGAACTTGACGTAGTTCGCCCACTGCTGAAAATGGTACAGCGGATAGTCGGCTTCGCGCTTGCCCACCTCTTCTAGCCACGTGCGACCCAGAGAAATCAGAGTCAGGCGAATGTGTAACGTACACCAGAAGGCTTCCACGATGAAGCGCCTATCAGCTAGCGGACGCGACTGGCCAACTTGCAGTCTCGCAAGCCTCATCGCATTTTCCTGCGGCCGAACCGGCATATGAGCTGGATTGTCGACGAACGTGGTCATTTCGCGGTGGTACAAGAACGAAAACGCAGCCTCCCAAGCATGTAGGTGGGCAGAGCGTGTTTCGGCAACTACAGTCGCTTCCTTGTAGGCATTGAATAGCTTGTGGGTAATCCCACGCCAAGCTCGAGTCACCGCTAAATCAATAGCATGCAGGGAAGTGTTGGCAGAGTTGAGGGCACGTTCTGAGGTGGGGACCTCCTTCTTTGACATCAACTCCTCAGAACGAGCCTTTGCCTGCGATTTGAATTTCTCGAGCTTTGAGGGCCGAATTTTGATGGTAGCTGCGTCACGGATAACTGCAGCCTTCATCTCATCTTCGGAAATACGGAGAATGGCAGTTTGGACCTGGTTAAGCGCTCGAGACATACGGGCGGCAACATTGTGCTCCAAGATATCTAGATCAGCTCGCTTGAAGATGCGACCATATCTGGGAGCTGTGATTGGCGAACGACATGTTGGACATGTAGGGGGTTTTCTGAATCCGATGGGGGAAAGCATACGAAGCCACTGTCCAAATTTGTTCTGGGAGTAAAAATCGCTCATACTGCAGTGACCATCAAGGGTTTCTACGGTGAACGTGTGCTTGCACGAGGGAATGGTAATCAACATCTCGTCGAGAGTTCTCAACTCTGGCGTAACTTCGGACAGTGTGCGCTGCATGATGAAATCAACGACATGGCGTTTCTTATCATCGGGAGCACACTCCGGGCAAATTTGGATACCGCAATCTTCCCCGCAGACTTTCTACGATGTGAGCATGAGGTTTCGAGGAAGTGATTTGCTACTTACCAGAAGGACACTTGTGTCCACAACGCAAAATTATGTTGCAAGGTACGTCACAGGGCAACCTTGCACAAACCTGAAAATGGAGCATCAGGAAAGACGAAACAGCTGAAGCGGACAGTACACTGACAGAGCCACATGGTACAGGACAGGAATGATGTGGGCAGTTCCTGAGGATATTAATCAGCGAAAATATGGAAACCAATTTCGAAAGGTTTCAGTTACCACGTGCATGGCTCTTGACACGGCGCACAAGGTACCGAACACAGCAATTGACAACGGGCATGACAGCAGGCTTGTCGACATGGCTTCCTGCAGGCGACGGTGTGCTTGTGATCATCAGAACAAGCCTCCTGACACAAATGCTCGCAGAAAAGTGGTTTCTCGCAGGGGTGAGCAGAATGTTTTGCCCTCCGTGTATGTTCTCCTTCGGAAGGTGTATTTTTCTGCTGGCATTCGTGGCACTTTGCGTTGCATGATCTTCCACAGCAACTCATAATCCCGTTACATGGAGCCTTACAGAGATAAGTGGCTGGATCAGTCGAACATGCCATGCGAGCAGTATGCTCGCAACAAGGCAGTTCCTTGTCAACCATGAAATCGCAGTAGACATTTTCCAATGTGCTGATGTCGTGGCTAGAAATAAAGCATTAATATCAAGGTTTCGGCTGGAGATGGTCAAGACACACCATGGAACAGAGGCCTTCAAGTGTCCGCACGGAAGTTCAACATTGGCTTCCGGGAAGAAACAATCGCCACAGGTGGAAGCACATTGCTTAGTGCATGGATGGCCCCTTGTGCAAAGCCTCGTGCATGACTGCATGCACGTTACAGAAGCATGTTTCTGATCATCGCTGTGACACTAGAAAGAATGTTAATCTTATATGCCACACTGAACGGGAGAACGTTACCTTGAATGGGCACAAGTGACCACAGTTCAAACGGAAGTCGCAGGGTCGCATGCATCCTCCTGAAAGCATGATTCAATGCATTGCTAGAGTTCAAGAAGCGATCATACATACCATCAGGCGCAATTTGGGGTAGTTGACCTGGTTTGTAGACATACTCGAGGGTCTCTGGGTGCCGATGACAAGCGATAGGAAGTGCTGGACCAAGGGCTTCGTCCCTTTCCAGTTCCTCGATGATGCGCCGCCACATTCGACTCCTGGAGGACAGGTTGACAGCATTCCCAAAAATGAAAAGACCTTCGCGTGCTCGAGACAAGGCCACTAGAGCACAATGATCAACGTGCCACACTGTTATATCACTAAACAGCTTACCATTTGTGCGGTTCTCAGACTGTCCATGAAATCAGAATTGAGAGCGCACCTCAAAGCTGTATCTCTGTTTACTCACCTTTAGGAAACCGATGCTAGGTCTGGTTCCGGCCGTGAACCCGAGCATAGCCATTTCATCGTCCAGTTCACCGGAATTTCGAACCAATGACAAGATCACGATCTAGGAGAAAACATTCAGAAAATGAAATAAGACTGATGTAGGCACTTACTCTGCCCTCTTCGCCTTGATAGTTGTCAACTGTACGCAATCGAACCTAGAAGCTGATTGAGCACACAAATAGACTGCCTCATAATAACAACACATACCCTTCTCGTGACTTTAACATGTTCAATCGTGATCCCGGAACTCAAATCATTTTCATCATCTCCTTCATGGTCAGCAAGAGCAGCTTGGTCGCGCTCGTCAATCACAATCGCCACCTCGTTAGCGAGGGCATCTCGCAGCTTGGCAAGTTGACCAAGGTAGGCACAAAGGACCACGATGTCACCTTCCTCAGAATAGCAGCCTTGCCTGAATAAAATAGGTTAATTCTCAAACTACGAAGAGCTTTGTATGCTCAGACCTCAACAGATACAACACTAGTTCGCGGATCATTTCCACCTTGTTATAGATCAGTAAAATAACCAAGTCATCAAAATAATGAAGAGCCTTGCCTCGTATAAATTGTACTTGCTGGCGGAGTCTTCTGCACCCTCATTTTCCCTATGGTTGTGATTGACGAAGAAGAGATTCTTCGCGATGCCGCGGACCGAGGGATAGTGGTGGACGAGTTCATGGTCTTCAAGACCAGGGTAGAGCGTGTTCCTGATAGGGAATCAGTATGCGCCTGATATGTAAGAAGAGACGCACCTAATTAAACTCGAAATTGCAGGTCGCATTCGGCGTTGTACATCAATCCGAGACATCGCAAGTCCGGAGCTCGAAAGACGTTCCATCAGGGACATGTCAAACTTATAGAGATCTCGACCTCTCTGGCTATCCATGGACAACGCTAGTTGGATGTCAGAGAACATATATTATTTTCTTCATGAAGTGCTCACAGAAATTGTTGAGTGTCGGCCGAAGTTGCAAGGGGTCGCCAATCATAATAAGGTGCTCAATCGAGGGCACCAAACTTCCGAGCACGTGAGCCTCCAGAACTTGTCCAGCTTCCTCAACGAGCAAAACTCGAGGACTCAGACCCTGTAAGAACTCAGATCAGATGGACACAACGTCAATCTCATTCGCTGACCTTCAAGAGCGTGGCCAACTTTGCTGCGCCTAGTGGGGATCACGTTGTAAGTGGAGATGCTTGGCGGCTGAATACAGAAGACACACATACCAGTCGTGGTACAACCAATGATATCGATGTTGCGCAGTAAATTTCGACGGACCTAGCCAACTATTCGAACCAGCTGATAACTAAAGTGAGACAGCCACGCACCTCTTCTTTGCCTTCGTTACACTCTCGCAGTATACCCTCGTGAAGTTCACGAAGGCGCTCAAACTCGCCTTTCTGTGTCTCCGCCAACTCTATGCGCGTATTTTCAACCCAAAAATTATGCAAGATGTGCCGCTCTGTCCTGCTCATGGTCCAAACGTCATCGACATCATCGAGGAGTTCATTCAAGGGGCGACTGGAAGTAGGAACGACAGGCCATTGCGAGCACCCGAGGGCTTCAAGAAATCCTTCAGGATCCTGGAAGTCCGCCTGTGCCAGGCCAGCGTCGTCACGAGGTTCAGGCTCGGGAGCTTTGGCGGGAGTAACAGGAACTTCCCCGAAACTAGCAGTTTCGGGAGATGGCGACTTGACCTTAACTGTCATCCAAGCGTCCTCGACTGGCAAGCCTTCAGCTTCAGAGAGTGACTCGTCATCATGCTCCTCGCTCGTCATGTATTCATCATCCGATTCGGGTAAAGAATCCTGTTCCAACAGATTAAACCTGTTGCTTGTCGTTTCATTAGGCGGAGGCGTGGTTTTCCAAGGTGCGTATGAGCCATCATTCAAAGCTCCGATGAATTCCAAGTCAGATCCGTCCCTCCAAAATGCATAGAATGACATGTCCTTGACAAAAGTCTTGCCTCGTCGGCCCTGTTGCTGCCATTCGCCTGCACCGTCGTCGTCGTCGCTGAAAAAGGACTTGATGTTCTGGATCCACATTGGCGGAGCAGCTAGGTATCCGGAGTGCTCCGGATGCAAGACTGAGATATACTTCATGACTTCGGTGGAGTTCGATTCCAAGTCATCCTTCAGGACCTTAAACATCAAGTTCCTGATACTTTCTTGTATCTCCTTGAGTTCCCTGCGCTTGCTGGAAAACGTTCTGTTGAGACGAGACTCCTCGTTCACCCTTTCCAGTGTTTCAATCGAATATTGCGAAATCCTCTCATCTGCCGAGCGAGAACCCAAACGGACAACCTTTTTTGTGATGTCTGCATCCAGCACAGAGCCAAGCATGTGATCCAGTGCGTGATTCGTGAATGCAATCATCAAGATGGGGCCAACATCATTTGCTCGTAGCACACGGAGCAACTCGACACCGGTATAACTCTAGGATGTGCGAGTCAGAGCGATCTAACAGGTTGGGTGAGAGTTGTTACCTTTCCTGTCCCTGGGGGACTGAACATACTGTCAGGTCATCATTCACACTCATTGGGTGCGACACACTCACCCCTGAATTAAGGACACCTCTCTCGTCAGTGCATCAACAACTGCATCCGCCTGGCTCGGGTCAAGCCGGCTACTCCGCCGCAGCTCAGCACGCGCATCTTCGATAGATTGATGGTCTGTCACTGTGAGCGTCAAGTCCTCCACGTCTGTCTTGTCGGAGAAGAGACATGAAAGATTGAACGCGAAGCCAGGCATCGTTGAGTAACGCGGAGGGTCTACTTTGCAAGTATTTAGAAATCCCGGTGGCCGGTGAACCAGATAGCGCGAGAACGGAACTAGTTCGGGTTCGCCTTTCAGAGCTTCGAGGAATGGTCGGATGGCTTCAAACATGACGGAGGATTCGACCAACAACTTGATGTTTTGTCCGGACATCTGAGGGATCCTGAGCTCCTGCAAAATACGTAACTCCACCTTCGTGTCGAAGAAGACGATGCGAAGCTTCACGCGATCTGGATCGCGCTGCACATGCTCAGTGAGATCCCTAAGGGAGTTGGCGATCACCCCAAGGTGCACAGAAATATCATTGCCAGATTGCCACACAAGGGCGATCAAGCCGCCCTGAGAAAGGCGCTTGCCACTCATGCCCTCCCAGAATGAAGTTCGTATACGGGAGTTGTTGGAGCGCGCACGGCCGGGAGGCGTGTCAACGACGATGCTTGCGGAGATACCTCTCCAGTCAGGTACGAGCGACTCAAAATCAACGCCAGTGTAGACGTTAAACATGAGACTGTCTTGTGTGTCCGCCTGGCCACGGTACTTTCCTCCTTTATTCTTTAGAAGCTCTGCGAGCTTGGTCTTCTTGCGCGGCTGCGTTTTGAGGTCATCATGGACGAGCTGAACAGCTTGGCGCAAAGGGGCACTACACAAAGTTCAGTCAGCGCCTAACTAGGAGTATCCAGATAACATCATACGTCAACTCTTCTCGCAAAAGCCTGAACTGGATGTCGAGTAAGCGTTGCATGCTCTCCATGGGTGCTGGATGAGGAGCACCAAAGAAGTTCACGGGCAGAAACGGGGGAATACGGCTCATGAGTTCCTCATGAGTGGGAGCAATGCGAATGTCGTAGATGTCCTCGAGGTCGTTATCGTGACGAGGTCCACCTTCACGCACGGCACCCGGACCTTGGTATCCGCTATGGAGAGCAGCAAGGATGCCCTCATTGGAGGGGGCGGACTGCTTTTGACGATCAGGACGTATTTCTTTGCCTTGTTCTCGTTCAACAATGGAAACTAGCTTGTGAATTTTCTCGTCGAGAGTTTGAATGAGCAGGTCTCGTACAGTAGGCTGCAGGCCTCCAAGAAAATTATCGAACAAAGGCGGATTAGCACGGACACCAATCTTCCACTCTTCAAACCATTTTTGCAAATTCATGACCAAGGGTGCCAGCCGAGGATATGTCGCAACAGCGTTCTTGAAGCGAACAAGAAACCTAATGCGGATTGGAGTCATAATAATGAAGTTAGTGACAGTTCCTTACTCGTGCAGAACACCAGCGATGGATGCGAACGCCTGTACGTCAACAGGGTCTTTTCCAAAAACTCCCGGGTCACTAAAGGAACGGGAAGTAATGATGCTGTCCATAGACTTCTCGACAGCATCTGCAAAACTTGGGAGGTTCTGCAAAACCGTCATGTACAGTTGACTAGCGGCAGCTCAGTGCGTTGCGTCACGACGAATCGAAGATACATACTTTGATTGAGTCCTTAAAGTGCTCTGAACAACGAAGTCGGAAGACATATACTGCAATAACGTCAACACTAGCATGGGCGGTTAATATGTCGACGTACTCTAAGCAGGGGGATAAGCCCCCTCTGGAATGAAAGAGTTTCGCGACCCATTGCTGTTTTTGGGGAAACATAGGGCCAAGTCACTATCTCGGCGACCCGAAGTCGACCAGTGTTCTGCGAATTTCAGTTGAGTATGCATCAAAAGACCCTTGAATGAACGTACCGAAGTCAAGGCTTCGAGTAGTAACTTGGATAATCATTGTCAACGCCGAGATTGGATCGGGTAGTAGCAGCATACCTGTCCTTCTTCTTGGGTCTAGAACTAACAGTTAATCAAGACGAGTTGCATGACATGTCTAAAACCCACCCATGAGCCATTTTGAAGATTGGCACTCGACAGTGGGATGAGGAAGCCGTAGATCTCAGGTGCAGTCTTGAATCGAAAGTCTTCTCGGAGGAATCTCCTCAAACGACTTTGGGTCTCTGATGGAGTGAGAGACGTCGTAGCATCCTGAGGGAAATAACCGTCGGTACCACCTCCTACGAGTTTTGATAGACCTTTCTCTGTAAGGAATGGGGCAATGAACGCTTGCGCAGCCTGTGTGGGGATCGCGAAAGGTTGTGGGGATCGCCTGCCATCCTGCCCCTGCGGGAGGGTATGTGCACCACGGCAGCCGAATTCTCGAAAACATCGTCCTGTCTCCCAAAAGAATCGGCACACTCCTCGAGGAGGTGGGCTTGATGGCAATATTTGGCGTTGAGGGCCTTGAGCATCACGTCGTGAAGGAGATCCATCAGAAGACGCGCCCGGTGATGACGGTCTTTGATCTCCTCCTCCTCGACGCTGTGCATTTGGAATGTGTTCAAAATTACAAGATGTGCCACGGCGGCAGCCGCCTGGCGAGTTATAAAATCTACAACTTGGACGTCGAGACATGTTGGGTTACTAGTAGTAGTAGTACCACGGCAGTTTCTAGCTGTGGCACCTTTTAAGTGAAGGATCATGAGGTGCCTGGGGGACTTACAGATGCGACCGGTGCAACGAGCCAATTCAGGAGTATTAATGGACCTCTTCCGACACGAGGCTTCACAGGATGAGTTCAATTGGTCGATTGCCAGCTGATACGCGCCCTTTGAAGCCAATGTCTTGTGAGATCTGTCTCTGGTGCAACTTGGCCTGGTCTTTCTAACCTGAGAAGCCAATACGATTATTCACAGGTGATCAAATTGTTGTAATACGCACGTTAGTTGTTCGAATAATGGCAGTCGCCTTTTGATAGACGCTACAGTAAGTCGTGACTAGGAGTCTATAATACGACGTTACGAAACAACCCCAAGATTCGGAGTTGTAAATTTCAATCACCCTATTTGATCAGCGGCCCCGTTCAAGACTCACAGCGGCTTCACCGCGGGTATGATCCCGGTATCTGCGTCCTTGTGCAGCCTTCTTAACGGCGTCCATCAAGTCACTGGCCTCGTTGGCAGCCTCGAGGAGACGAGTGTGTTAGTTATAGAGAATGCCAAGAGCTATTCCCAAAGAACGTGGAAGCTCAACGTTGCAACGTTCAACATTGAAGGGTTGTTGAAAGGGTCATATAATTGCCTGGAACGACTTACAAAGTTCGTTCGTCAGCTAGTACTACTAAGATCTGCCTAGGAAGAACTAATCATATCTTTGCCTCGATTCTAGATTAAGTTGCTTGAGCATGCTGCACATTAGTGCACTACACGTTTCTGCGGCACGTTGCATGGGATAGGCTGTAGCCGTAGGGAGAAGCTCTTATCTCAGAACTCGCCTTCACCTACGTCGTCTCTGGCAGCTCCGCTAAATCTACTTTGCTCCAAGTTGCAGCAACGTTGGATATTCTGGATGTATCTGGCATTAGGGAATATTAGAGCCTCTCTCGAACATGACGTGGCATCGGGCAGCACCACTTTTACGCATCCCATCTATGCTGGTAACGTCATCTCCACAGTTGGTGCGTTCTCTACGATCTTCACTATTCACTCCACCGCATCTATGGTTGCGGAGTAGGAGATACAGCGGACGTCGAAGTTGAACGTTGAACGTTGAACCCTCGATCCTGTGATTCCTGTCAAGGGTTCTGATAAGTGTGATACTCACGGAACATATTGACACATCTGACGAAATCTGATCGGTATGAAATAGGCGTTGCTGGCCACATTGCCCAGCCCTCCCAATCTACCTGTATCCATGTAGACACACTTAGTGCTGCATCTCGTGCTGGCTGTGGGTGCACCATGCAGGAAACGCATGTAAGTCGTACGTTTGAGTATGTAAGGTGTTGGCATCTGAAGCTTGTCCGGTCCTGTTTTGGGGATCAGTTTCAGTTGTCGTTTCTACAATACTCAAATGCACTGGAACCAATACCTCCGAACAACCACCCTGCTGGCACGAAGGATCGTCGAGAAGCAGAGGAATGATTCAAATAAGGCATTACTAGACGTCTTACATATGGTGAGGATTTTCGTTCAAACCAGTTTCCGAAGTATATCATCCGTTCCTGTTGCACACATTGACATACAGTTCCGAGTCAGCATGCGCATCTTAATCACTATTCATTTATAATCCACTTATCTCCCACTAGTGTCTTTTGCTCGTCGACGGACTCGACGCATCATCTCTTGGACTACGTCTTGTATCCTGGCTCGTCTCTCGCTTCATCACCATCTAAAAACAACAAAAAATGAGGAAACTAGGCCCTTTAGGATTTCTTTGGAGCCTTGACCACTCTGCCTTAATGGCAACGTCTCAGTCAAGTCACTGAGTACTCGTTGGCCTCGTTGGCAACTTCGAGGAGATGGCATCATTACGGGACGATGCCAAGAGCTATTTCCGAAGAACGTATTCAACAACGGACCCATCATTACTGGAATGACTTAGAAAGTATTAAATTCAAGGTCTGTGTAGGGAAGATTAATCATTGCCTCACTTCTAGATCAAAGTATTTGAGCACATTAATGTGGCATCGCGCATCCCCGCAGTACACGTTGCCTGCGATAGCCTCAATCTCCACTTTCTGAGGAGAAAGTCTTATCTAGAACTGGCCTTCATGCACGTTGTATCTACCCGCTTCAACTCCGCTGAATCTATGCTGCTTCGAGTTGCAGCAAGACTGGATGCTCCGGCCGTATCTGAACGTTTGAAACTCTCTCGAACTGGAAACCTTCGATGGAGTCACATTACCCTTTTGACTAATCCCTGCGTACTTTCAACATCGATCACGCTGCTCACTCATTCATTGTAACGCTTTGTCCTTTGTCCTAATCATAGCGCCATTTCGACACCTCACAGTATTTAAGTAGTTTAAGCCATAATCGTTCTTTGGTTTGTGTAAAATCATATGCCATTCTGCAAGGCTGGGTATTGGTTCGAAGGGGATTGAGAACAAACCAGGCGTAGATGTGCGAAGTATAGTTCTGATAACGTGAAAACTGAGAGAAACGTTTGAGGCTGAGACTTCCTAGGGTGCGATTTGACGTGCTTTGGAGCGGGAAATCAAAGTCTCGGATTCTGCTCGTCGAACTGAGTGTACACGGGCTACATTTACTCGCGAATCGGTAAGGGTCGGGTATGGCTAGACCAAGCGATATTGTGAAAGCGGAGACAGAAGGAAGTGGCGTTGAACCTGGCAGGGTAGAGTAGTAGGAAAGAGGAAGAGTGTCTGAAGATTGAACGAGTGGCGGTACGAGTATGAGTGGTATTTGTAAAATAAGAGAGTTTTGACAGATTCTGAAGGGTGGCGTTTGGATTAGGGTGACAGTGACGCGAGAGAGGAACTGAGGGTAGACAGAAGTAGTATATGACGATGAATGAGAGCGTGCTGGTTGATGACGGCAGTGAGATAACAATGGTATATGATAAAGAAGAATGTATCCGCGTGACTCGGATACGAAAAGTAGCGCTTTTCGCATCGATGAGTCATGCGGACGACTTGGGCGTCTCGCTTTGAAGTGATAGTCCGGGTGTAGAGGATACGTCATCCTTACAATTCCTATCGGAACTATTCAGAGAACTAGACGCATGATTAATAATTGTATACATACCAGGTATTGCGATCAATGACCATCATCGTGTGGGGGAGATGCACAGCAAAGAAAAAGCACGAAACGAGCCCGCAATGGAACACGTCGTGACTGCGCATTTGCTGGAACTGGGACGGTAGTACTCGTATCAGGTGCAGGTGCAGTAGGTGTCCGTGTCGTGGACGTCAGGGTGGCGGCAGGCTGATAATGTGATGACGCTTGGGCTCGGACTTGAACACGCGGTTGCTGCTGTGGTTGTTCCACCTGTTGAGGAGATGCACAGCAGAGAAAAAGCACGAGATGAGCCCATAATGAGAGAGGTTGTGACTGCACGGTTGTTGCAGCAGTGCCGGCAGGCCGGGTGCTGGTGCGTGAATGATCTCGTTCCGGCGGCGGAGCAATATACAATGCCTGCACAGAAATCATCAAACTCCAGCAATTAAAATACACTGAATAAAGACATTCCTGCTTGTCCCGTATTGCAGCCACTTCGACGACATGAGGACTGCGACGAGAGAAGGTAGTTTGCCTTGGGCATACCGGTGGTTCGTTGGTAGCAGGCGGAGAGCGTAAGAGTGAGGACAGGCGGCCAATGTGTACATCCGGACGTGAACTCGAAGGTGTTGTGGGTTGAGGTTGGGTTGCTGAGTCGGTGTTGAGCCGAGTGTGAGGTAAGAGTGAGGATAGACGACCAAGGAGCGCACGGGAACGTAACCCTGAAGGCGTGGAGGGTTGCTGAAGTTCCTTTTCTGCATCATCATCAGATGGAGAACGGTGGATGAGTGAGGACAGGCGAGCGATGATCACATGTGGATGTAACCCTGAAGGCCTTGGCAGTTGCGGAGGTTTAGTTGCTTCATCACTGTCAGGTAGAGAGCGGTGAAGGAACGAGGAAAGGCGGCCGAGGAGTGCCCTGGCAGAGGAATGAGGGTGGGCATCATCCTTTACGGAAGACTGAGAACACGGAGGTCCAGACAAGAACTAATCAGTAAACATGCAGACGACGCACATGATTGTCGGGTTGTATGCCGTCAAAAAATGTCGGTGGGAGTTCATCGGCACCCTGTGTAGCATCAACCTGGGAAGCTAATGTTATAATAATTCAGAAATTCACAAAACACGTCACATACGTCCAAAAATGACCTGTCGTCTATGTCCTGCGAGGAGTGGGATGTGTACTCCGTTCCCGAAGCGTTATCAGATGATACCTCCAGTTCGAGTCCATCCTAACAGCACAAATAGTCAGCAAGAGTGAGTGGGTGATATGTTGACACTCACATTAGTATTTGATGGTGCATCTTCAGCTTCTTTGAGGATGTCGTGAATATCACGTACGTAAACATTACTGTCTTCGCAGCCAGTGACTAGCAGCTTTCTGTCGGCAGAAAAAGCTGCGCACTCCACAAATTTGTTATGCTGGATGGGAGGCCCGAGTGAAAGATTCGTGTCGAGATTCCACAAACGCGCTGTTTTATCCCATGATGCACTCGCAAGGAAGCGGTTATCTGGCGACAAAGTGATGAAGCGGATCGAGTGTGTATGACCACGGAGTACGGCGATCTGCTGCAAAGTGGCGGTGTCGAATATCATGATCAAGTCATATGACGCAGAGATAATCTTCTTTCCATCTGATGTCCATGCCAAGCAGTGAACTGGCCAGGTGTGTGTGAGTTTGGATATCAACTTGCCCGTCTTGCTATTCCAGATTTTTACGCCGGTGTCGTCGTATCCGCCTGTTGCAATTCTTTTCGAATTGGGCGAATACATCACACTCCCCACCCACTGGTGCCCTGTATTGATTGTCAAAACGGTTGTGCCGCTCTTGATATCCCATACGCTTGCTGTCCCGTCCGCAGATCCACTCAAAACTCGCTCACCATTTGCATTCCAGCAAACTGACCACACATCCTTAGTGTGCCCTGTCCATTTGGTGATGACCTTTCCCATCTTGATGTCCCACAGCCTCACTTTCCCATCATCGCTTCCGCTAGCGACAATATGGCCACTTGGAGACAATGCTATGGTGTACACTCCTGCATTATCCCCCTCGTCTCTCCAGTCATCGCCAATCTGTGCGCCGCTTTCCAGATCCCATAGTCGGAGTGAGCTGTCTGACGAGGATGTGATGATGCGGTGTCTGCCGGGCAGGTGCACAACACCTCGTACCCGGCTGGTATGGCCTCGCAACGTCTGGCGCAGCGTGATCACTGGCAAACTTTGTATCTCAGCGGTGTGAAAATAAAGCTGGCTATCCATCAATGGCAGAAGATTGCTGGTGAGGCGATGAGCCGTGTGCAGATTTTTTGACTGCGTTCGTAAAGAATTCGCAAGAGATCTTTATGGAAATCGAACGTGGCTAGTAAGCTCTGGTAAATAAGTGGCCAGCTTTGCCTTGCAGAAGAGCCTTGATATTCATTACTCACGAGGATCACCTGTTATAAGCTGAGAGATAGTGCGTTGGTTCAGAGTCAAGGAAGTCGGGCACCCGCCAGTTCAAGTCGTGCATGCTACTAGTACACGTATATTCAATAATATACTTTGCAAGCCATGTGTAGGCTATGCTCAATCGGGGCGCAACAATACAGCATGACATCCCTATTGACACCGAGTTCGCGACTACTTTACGAAAATTACTTAAGTACATAGTGCCTCCTTGTTCCACTATGAATAGGCTGACGACTGATCCAAGTTTAGGACACTGTCTAGACTTGCCTTCAACATTTATCAAGCTAGTCGCGCTCGACTTGTTAATCAGAACAACAATGACGCTCAAGTTGTCGAAAAATTGCGGGCTGTGTGAGTAATTACCAACAACACCCATAAGGTTCAGTGGCAGCAACAACTTCAGGAAGACCAAGCTGCCGTCACGAAACAGCAGAGCCTCGTTCACGAAGAGACCAAGTGACAACTCCAAGCCTCGCGTCTCGAGGAAGATAGGAAGCAAAATCCTCTCAAATATATCCCCATTCCTGACCGTCCACGCCCCCCGTACAATATACACGACGTCCTCATTTCTGATTTTGCCTTAACAAGGGTCGTTGAAGGCCCTTTACTACTGGACTAATGGGGGTCTCCAGGCAGACTCGGATAATTACTGCACTGTCAACCATGAAGGCATGGAGCCTTCTGCAAGCCCTGGGAGCCCCACTACAGCGCATGCCGTTCATCATGCTAGCGTCATTCCCAACCATAGCCTCACCGCCGTCGAATTCGCTCAGGCTGTCCCTCGTGCACTCGCGTTGCTCCAACAATGTGGTTGGGGAGCCCAGCGTATCCAGATGCTTACAGCCTTCTGGCAAGCGTTAATGCGTCATGATTACTGGAATTCCGCCGACCCTCTTGCAGAGCGTGCATTACTCATCTACCAGGATAAGCAACGGCGGGCGTAGCACAAAGCCATTCCTCTCACTGACAGGGCATGGAATAGATCACCAAGAGATTAGAATGACTCTCAACCAAATCTACCAGGAAGACCGCTGTCGTCGTGACGATGAACGGGACATACAGGTGCGCTTTTATACTTGCTTCGATCATCCATTCACTGACACCTTTTGTGACTGCCCCGCACACCCTGCGTTTGCATGCCACAATTGCTTGTCGCATTTACGTTGTGCGCTTGCGTGGCATGCTACTCCCCTTTTTCTGTGTGGACCGTGCCTGCAGCGCCCTAGAGATGAGTCGGATGAACATGCATCCACGCATCGTACCCAGCGCTTGAGGCATTCATCCAGGCGTCGTCACCAAAGGGGCAGAGGTCGTCGACGCTCAGCCTCTCCTCCTGCACATAGTAACCTCAGCCTCCTGCTGGAACTCGTTGCGTCTTTCGGAGATCACAGCTCACACCAGCCCATTTTTTTCAAGGTGCCAACCTGTTTTAGTCTAAACCTCGGCCAGTTTTGCTTGATCTCCCCTAGACAAACCATAGACGAATGAAGATAACCGTTCTTTCTATACTGTGGTTTCTTCCTCAAACTCGCATCGTGCTCGCTCGGTGTCAATTAGTCTGGATCTTGCGACCAAAAAAAAACGGTGTGCTTTCCGTTAGATGTTGTCTATAGGACGTACGGTAGCGCTGATATAGTGAATGTGTACATGAGGTAACAATAAAAGTGAGGATGATGGGATTAAGAAAGAAAGATGGGTGACAAGCCCGGCGGACAAGCAGGAAAAGTAATCGTAAAAAATCTCTCTGGCGGGGAATCGAACCCCGCTTTCCCGCGGTCGTGTTTCCTACATGACAGGCGGGTGTACTATCCGATATACTACCAGAGACATGTCATGGGTCTGTCCCTTTACTATATGGTTAGGTAGAATACCTTTACATGAGTGTGAATCATATCGACCACATTGTGGTTGCTGTATCGGAGTCGGCCACGAGTTTGGTGTGATATTCTCGAATGCCAAGGATCAGGCATGACCAACAAAATCCGCAGAAAACCAAGATATAAATCAGTTCTCGGGGAAGTTGTGTCCTATAATGATAGAAAAAATAATGAACGTTTGAACACGCAGGAGAGTCAGTGACAGATGCATCGGCCGTCAAAAATGTTGACAACAAGCTTAAGGAAGATGCTAAACTCCTACCGGATCGTTATTCATAATTCAAGCCGCAGTTTCAAGATATCCAATAAAGCGATACAGACATCGCCGCAGCGGCTGGCATTGGTCTGTTTGAAACTGAAACGAGTGAGTGACTGATGCAAGCAGATGTGGTTAGAGTTTCACAGGTTTCATAGGTAGAAGGTAAGTACTCAGTTAAGTGGTTATCAACCGGTTAAATAAAGAAATAACTTCCCAGCTGCGGAAGCTTATTGACACTGAATTTGGCACTACACTGAGTCCAAGCCATATGTAGGCCACCGACCGTAATAGCCAAATCGACGCGTACTAGTACCTAGCTTTTACTAACTTCTTTACCGTGCAACCTCGCAGGCCATGACATTCTATCACCCGACTGCTCATTTCAGTACAAAGGGCAAAGTCCTCGTCGTTGTGCGTATGCCGATATCCGATTCAAGACAGCTCACTGAAGACAAACTCTCCAAGGCAGCCGGTTGTTTCTGTCGCGAACGTTGCACAGCTCGCGGCTGATCTCCTGATCGCTTCACTTTCTTTGCACCGTGTAGGCATATTCGACCCCAGGACCTTAGTTCCTGTCGTCGGAGCTCGCGAAGACGATCTTCCTGGCGTCACAACACCACTCGAGCGTATGTCTTAGTACATGTGTTGCCAGAGTCTTGGCTAACAGATAGGCTAGTTTTTGGCCGCGATGATGTTAATATCGCAGTCATACAGCAACGCTCTCCCGCATTAAAGGTAATAAAGCCGTCACTCGGATCTCAGACATGATTTTTACTGTGCGGATCCTGCATCCCACCAGTCCTCGAAACAGGATTTTGTTGACTCCCTGTTGGAATTCATCCGTACCTCAGGAGCTTCAGCTGTCCTCGTCATTGGCGGAGTAGATATGTCCAACAGGACTGACCCTCAGATGCTGTTGAGTTGCAATGATTCGATATCTGAACTTTGAATTGATGTTCCGATGCTTCCAGGACACCTACTTGTCAGATCGTCCCACCTGGAACACTTGATCTGACTTCTGGTCCATTGGCCGCCCTCACAACCCTGCCAATACCCATCTACACTTCACCCGTCTCCCAGTACCTGCATATTGATGCAGACAGGACAGCCATACCTTTCATACCAGGCGGAGGGCTATCTCGTCGAATACTTTCCTCACTTTCCGACACATGGCAAATCCCGACTGTATGTCTGTTGCAATATGTCATGGAGGGGGACAACAGAGCGGACGCCCAGCTCATGGCAGCTGTGGTATCCAAGGTGTTGCAAGTAGAGGTTTCTAACTGGAAGCAGCCTAGCAGTTGGGGTCATGGTCTTTTCGGTACTCCTCATGATCAAACATTGTACGGTTGACAAGTGTATTCTACAGCCTGGTGCAGATGTTGATAAAAACAATCAAGCAATGATCCAAAAACAAATCTACACGCGCTTTTTGGTAGTCTGCGCTGAACTTCATCGATGTTTTCCAGCAATGCCAGTCCGGTTTCGGCCTTTTTTCTTCGCGGCTTGAGACAACGACATGTAAGCATACGGATCCACGCCGCCTTTCTTGACGTCACCGCCAGCTTTCTGCAATAGAGCATCAGACCCTGTGAGCACAAACACAGCAGACCACCAACCTTTGCCTTAAACTCGTGGCCCAGTTTTGGCTCCGTGGGTCGCTTGTTTTTCTTCGTAGCAGTGGCAGCACCATCAGCCATCTCAACATCTCCATCTTCGTCCTCATTCTCGCGGCGTCTCTTTTTGGTATCTTTGTTGAACTTGATGCGCCCATTGGGCCCGCGGGTAAAGCCATCCACCGAGGTCATACTCTCCCGATATGCACTGCCAGCAACATCTTTGGCAGCCTTCCGAGAGCTGACTTCGATGTCAGACTCCTCGTCCTCGTTAATAACAATCTTTCCGGTGTCAGTGTCAGTTTTGAAGCGACCTGCGTCTTGACCCGGCTTGCGGCGTCGGTTGGCTTGGGCATCTGTAAAGAGGTAAATGATGTAGATGCAAGCACATGATGAATACCCACTGGTCAATCGTGATGCAACACCCTGCAAGAGATCCATCGGTTCGTCATCATCCACCCGCAGACGCACTCCCTGTTCAACTCCCTTCCGTTTCGGTCCCGTCATGGGTCGAGATATCTGCTCGTCTTCGTCGCTGTCGTCCAACTCGCTTTCACTGCCATACAAAACGTCCTCAAAGGCATCGCCTGTAGGAACCTTTCCTTTGGTCGCCTGAATGATGTCGTCAGCGATAATAAATGATAGACACTCATGAAAACCAACCTCCTCCACTTCTTCGTCATCGTCCTCTCGAGCTCTCTTCCTTTTAGCTCTTTCCTTCCTTTTCTTGATATTCACTAATACCTTCGCGGCCTGATCCTCACCTGCCGCTTGATACACGTCATTCCACCCAAACCTCCTGATCATCCGCTCAAAGATATGGCGGACCTTTGCCTTGAAGTGGTTCTTGTGATCGTGAGACCAGGCAAGAAGTGCAGGGACGAGTTCTTTTAGATGTGGTCGTAGCAATTCAATAGGCAAAGTATGAATCGCAAGCTTGATGTACCCGAGCGTAGATTTGATGATCTCACGGTTGGCAGAGGAGAGGAAAACGAGAAGAGTCGTGAAGATCTCTGTCTGCATCTGGGTATCGATGGATTCTACCCAAATCGTTAGATAAATTGCGGTCACGACATCAACTTACATACCTCTGAACTCAAAAACGAGACGGGAGACGGCGGTTACGGTGGCACTGATCATGTGTGGTGAAGCTCCTGCTAAGCCTCCTGCAACCATGGTCATGTACTCGTTAATGCTTGCTTGTGCTGCAAAGATGTCAATAGCTGGGATTTGCAGTGCAATCACGACTCGCCTTCGGCGCCATCCTCATCCATTCCATCCACCATACTCCTCTTCACTATACCACCCTGGCTCATCTTTTGACCCATAGCAACTATGAGCTCGAAAGCTGCTGACCGGGCTTTCTCTGATGGTTCCTTCGTACCCAAGACAGCTTCTGGGATAAGCGAAGGGATGATGTGCAAAGACTCGCTAGGTACCCGAAGTATCAGCAGAGAAAGCAAGATAAACCGATCCTTCTTTGCAGCAGGTGCGAGCCCAACGGAAAGCTCGTCCAGACGTTGGAAAGTCTGGAGCGCGTCCTCTTCTACTTTGCCGTTCTCCAGAAGTTTTGCTAGAATCTTGTAACTACGCTTTTGTACACCGTTGTCCTTGTGGCACAGCACCTCCTGCGCGAGGCACGTCGAGAACAGAGCGGCGACGTCTTGTGCGTCAAGGAAGGGAAGGAGGAGGATTAGAAGGTCTTGCATCATTGCAGTGGTGTTCCCATTGTCTGATTGTTGGAGGCTTTGTCGGAAAAGGTCAACGACCTTACGATAGGCTTTTGCAATGTCTTGTTTCTCTGCAAGTCCAGCCCAAACACCGATGACGTCGCCCACCATACCACGATTATCCCTATCCACGCTGCCGAAGACGTTGAAGAAGACAGCAAACCAACTCTCTACTTGGGTCTTGAGGAAAGTAAGGTTCTGGGAAGCTTGTTCTGGAGTAATTGCATTATCAGACCTTGAGGACTCTTCCATGTCTGTGTCGAGCTGGGATGCGATAATCTTGTTGGACTCTATCAAAGCCTTCAGGCCTCTAAGTACAGGTGGCCGAAGATCAGGTTGGCTGTACAGCAGCTGAGAAAGGAGTTGCGAGAATGCCGGTGTAAGGGCCTAAAACGATATCCATCAATATAAAAACTTTCATACGAGCGCCGCACGTACTGTCTTGATATCAGAAGGTGCATGACAATAGCCCGCAAATCCAGTCCATATCTGAGTGACAAGCACACTCCACACTTTCGCCTCTGATTGCCTTCCTTCGCTATCAGCCTTTTGCTGCAAATTGAACATCCGCTCGCTCATGGGCACGAAATATGAGACAAAATGGCCAAGGAGCGACGGGTGGGGTTGGTTGAGCATAGGCAAAAGAAACATGTGTGGTTCTTTGCCTGCTTGGCTAAAGATAACTATTCAGCTCCAGTCCTTTTGCCCGTTTCAGAATGACTCACCGATCCGAGGGCTCTAGATTTAGAGGAATGGCTGCAAGGAGCACAGCGGGACCCACTACTCGCATAGCCGTCGAGAGCACAGCATCAGCAGCCTCCTTGTGCTCAAAGCCTTTGTGGATCCGCAGATCGGCGATTTTCGACACTAGAGGCATGAGTAAAGCCTCTGTAGCAGTAGTAGACTTCGCGGGGTCCACACGAACACCCAAATTTGAGATTAGAGCTGAAATAACCGAGAGCAGCTCCTGCATAGCAGATGCAAAAGCCAGGGAGTCCAGGGCTTTCGTTATTTGCGAGATGATGCTTCGCAGAGGCGATTTGCCAGCTTCACCGTCTGAAATGGAGTCTTTCACGATAGAAGACGTGATACAACGCGTAAGTAAAGCCAGAGATTCCGCAACAGCTTTGCGGGTTGGTGGGTGCTTCGTCTCAAAGTACGACCACACTGTTTTCCACACTTTGTTGAACTCAGCGGCACAGGCCGATGCGTCCGCAACATGATATGCAAACATTGCATCTCCTAGAACACGAATCCAAGATGGAGAAATGGAATTATCGGCTTTTGCTGGCGGAGATTCCAGGACGGCATTTAGTACGGCCGGAATTTGTTCTATTGCACTGGCAGTGCCAGTCGTGGTAGATGCAGTAAAAAGATCGGAAAGAATTGAGTATGCAGCCTGGGAGAGGTAGGGGTTTCCCAATCGCGGAAGGGTCAAGAGTGTAGTGGTGATGGGTGGAATAGCCTTTGCGATTACTTGGGTTAGCAGACCGTGATTCAAATATTATTAAACATACATCGAGGGGAAGATTTGGAAGTACTGGGCGCAAGAAGGCAAGAAGATGGATAGCTGTTTCTGCAGCTGAGGTGTCGGATCCTTTTCCAGATGATTTTGATTTCGGTAGGGCGCCAGAACTTGCTTGCTGAAGCGCAATATGAGCCCATTCAGCAACCCGCTGAGCATAAGGATGCCGGATTAAAGGACTCGGTGGGAAGGAAAGAACATCTTTTACAATGTCAGCTGCTTTCTTGCGCACTTTTGGTCGCGGATCCAGACATAATTGCAGTATAGATGCAAATGATTGGCGGACCGCAGAAACGTCTAGTTGAGATTTGTCAAGGGCTCTGAAGACAGCGTTGTACAGAGTCAGCTGTGACCTCAGTGGAGGGGCATGTGTCATCAAGGCAGGAAAAAGTGGTGCGGTCAGAGAGAGAAGTGTATTGAGATTGGTCTGGATAACTGGCGGGGGGACGAAGGGAGCCACTAGAGCAAGAAGATACAGTTCTGCGGGTAGCACGTCTCCATCTCCAAGCGAAGCCTCATCCTTTTGAATGCATCCATCGAGAGTTGTTATCAATGCAGCAAAATAAGCCGTAGGTGTCCTGTCCGTATGCTTTTCCTGGAACGTAGATTCTAAAGCCTGAAGCAGGTTTGCTGGTGCTTTCTGGTGGGCAAGATTCGAGGTTGTGTGAGGCCGTATTTTGGCCAATGCCTCCTCCATGACGATTACCTGTAGATCACTTGTAAATGACCGTCCTACTGACATGCGGCATTGATCAAAATTTTGATTATGTAATACCCAATACTACTTTAACCTAAATTTCCGATTTCCTCCCTTAACGCACGACGGTTCAAACTTCATGTACACGACCTTCACGACGAGACTCGTGTAAATATGCCCAAGGGTTCTACTACGTCCTGGTCTTACATCTTAATTTGGTGAGGTCAGCGATGTACCAAGGTCGACACAATTTGACTCGGAACGGCGGTGTTAGGTTGCTCTTCAAGTTTGTGCTGAAGATATTCTATGGGACCATTGTCGTCGAGAATGCCGATCTTATACCGAAGACCGGGCAACCATGGTCCGTCCCCAGTCAGGTTATCCTCCATCAGCTAAATGGTTTCGCGACTCAGCATTGTCTGCGCCAACCATTCCAATTCCCTGACAGATGCACTGTGAGAACACTTCTGCCTCGGCCAAGCGCGTCAACTCATAGTCTGTATACGTCAGTCTTTTGGTAACCTCTATGCCGTCCAGAGTAAGCAACCACAACCTTGAACCTGACATCACCACTTGACTCATTGCCGTGTAGACGCGTAATATGCTGCGGCTCACGGCAAAATCCACTCAATTCGGCCATCGGACATTTACCAGTTGGCTGATCGAATCCGCAGGCACTGTGCCCATTAAGCGGCGCAAAGACTATAATAACCACGAGGTTGATAACAGTCAAGTCATGGATAAGCTAATGGATGTAAGATGCGCTCATAGTATACACAGGGGATCTGGACGTCGAATTAAATTTATCTAACAGGCACTCGAACTTGGAGATGCAGTTTGTTTATTTCCGGAGGGGGCAAGTCGCTATCACCCCACTATTGCCCCCCTTAAGACAGGAGGTTTGTCGACTGACTAGTACCTTCTAATGTCTGCTTCACCCATCTTTTAGTGGCTCGTATCGTTTCGGATGTCCTGAGTCGTAATCGTGATGATCCAAACTTTTCCATATCCATTCTGACGTGCTCGGTCACTTACATGTAATTAACTACTCTCATTTCTACCTAGTTGCTGACCGCGTGAAATTGTAGGCATCGACAACATTTCCGATCAGATGTTCTGGTGACATTTAACCCCCCAATGACGTTCACTCCCAAGGTGCGTGCCTATACATATCTGTATAAAGCACTTCATTTAGTTTCCTGTGGTTCAGGACAATCCAGAGCTCCTCGCTCCCGTACAGTACGACGAAATTCGGGCTCTGACTGCACGGATGCATCAACAAATTAGTTCCCGGACGATTGACTCGCCATCTTGGGAATTCGTGAGATCTGCAAAAATGGCGACACGCATATATGCACCTCTTGGGACACGTATGAGCCTGGGAGATTATGTGCGAATCACCAGAACATTTGTCGAAGCGTTCAAAGCTTCCGACGACACTCAAAAGAGTAAACGTACTGCTGAAGATCAGTCTATCGACTTCAGCAAGGAGGACATTGAGCTCAACCAACTGCGTCGTGACCTCAAGGTAATATAACCTCCCAACGGATGTACCGGTTTCTAAATTACCATCAAAAGAATTATCAAGACCGACTTGTTCGCTGGGGCATCAAAGACGATCGCATTGCGCGTCCTCTCTCCTTGCGAACGATTACTATGCGGATGGTTATTCGACTGACGTGGTTCATATGTCTCTTTACCATCTCTCTCCCAGGCCTGGTGCTCTGGACCCCCGTATTCATTACCACATTCATCGCCGTCCGGAATTTCAAGAGAACTGGGCCAGTCTGGGATACCTTCGACGAAATTGCGCAATATAAGCTTGTCTATGGGCTTTTTTCAGGTCTATCCGTCTGGGCTGCTTGTATTCTGTTTACGCTTCCTTCCGCCGCCATCACAACATTTCTCGTTCCCGCTATGATGTGGATGACGCTGAGATGGACGGAAGATGCGGTGTCGGCTTTCCGCGCTTTTATGGCACTGGCGAGGCTATTATGTGTAGGGAAGAAGACGCTGAGTGAGATACTGATCACAAGGCGGGATCTGCATTCGAGATTGATGAACCTCGCTGTGGGGACTTTGGGATTACCGGATGATCCCGAGAAGTTTTTTGTTGAGCGTGGGGGTAAGGAGAAGGGTCGCGTGAGGAGCACTTGGGACAGCGGAGCGAAGTACTTCTCTGTCAGAAGGAGGCGGAAGAGGGATTGGAATGAGACGTTGAGGCTACATGACCAGGTAGATTATCCCGAAGACGGGCTGTGAAGAGACATCGGATCTGCAGAACCAATGTTTGGTATTTTATTTTGCATACATCTTGCTCATACAATCACACCTTAACCAAATAAGCGTGAGGGCGACTTCAATAAACATATTTACAGAATGCGTGCATACGGTGAGTGCAAAGGTATCCGAAGTATGGTACAAGTAAAACCGAAAGAGCATGTGATTGTCAACTGTGCTTGTAGAGGAAGAAGCTGTTTGACTATGCGTTTGTACCATAACCTTGAACCTGTCTGTATGCTCTGTGGCCTTGAATGGGTGTGTATGATCTATTACCAGCAGCCCACTTCTGGCCGCGGTCTGCAGCCACACCGGTTACAATGACGCCAGCCCCCACTGCAAAACCTGAAATCCAAGAAACAGCATTTAAGACGTAGCCAACACCTTTGAAGAACATATTAGAGCCAACAAGACGAGAAGGCACCACAAAAACTAACCAGGCTTAGCGTGCTCGAAGGCCGGGAAACGGTCCTTGCGGTACAGCTCGGTGACGAGGATAAACGTCACAAGTTGGAACACAGCTGCGGAATGTGATGATGCCTCGTGATGTCATGTGCTTCATACAGACTAACCGTGTAATATGACTAGCCCTGCCACAGCTCTCCAAACCCTTCTCCTCCTAGAGTGCGTGCTCACGCCAATGACCAAAGCAACCAGACCCATTGATGCAAAGCCAATGCCGAGTTCGGTGAAATATTGAGCAGAAGTCCACAAAGCACAGAACAGGCGGTTTTCGTCGTCGCATTTGTCCTGTACACGGAGCGGAAACTGGCGGCATTCGTAGTCGGTGTATTCCAGACGTCCGCCTTTGCTAGGGCCAGGAAAGGTGATAGTAGAACGCTCGCATCTTTTCATTAATCCATAGCGAACCGTGACCTGAGCATTTGCGATGTCGTATTTAGCAATAAGCCTTCAAATGCAATATGTCAGGCGGGCATTTGGTGGTTAAAACGTTCTCTGGGCGAACCAGTCCGGGAGACGTGCAGATAATATATTCTAGAAACCCCCTGGATGAGTGTCATTCATAAAATGGGATTTAAACAACCTACGATGACAATAATAATGAGAACAGCGGCAAAGGTGGCTGCATATGATGTTTTCCTCATTGCAGGAGAGGTTTTGAAGGAGATTGCGAGTGGGTAAAGTAATATGTTGGTGATGCTCCACAGCTAGTCACAGACATTGTCACTACCTTTTATTGTTACTATTATGTAACGATCATTTCCGGAGTTTGGACCATGCGATATCTTCAACCATTCGCGCAAATATCTCAACATGGGCCTGAAGCTCCGGCGAGAGAGATAGCCATGCAAGGAAGTGCGTATATATCGCAATCGTCATATCGTCGTTTCCTAGCTGGTTTGACGTCGACGATCTTTTGTCACATCATGATGGTGAGTTCTAACTTCTAAGTGAGCCAAGATACGGGGACATGTATTCATAGAATATTGGAAATTTGTGACGTCGACGGTCGTCTATCATAGTGCCCTTTTGTACATAGGCCATTGCTTCTTTGCTTCGTACGTACACTAAAGTTTGTAGTCTCCGTACTCGACGCAGCACGGTTCGACTTTGGTCAAGTCACAAGCTTACCAGCCTGAGAGATACCGGTCAACCCAATGTGTCTATACTCAGGCTTGAGCAAGTTGGGTTTCGCACAATCTCATACATGCTCGATGCATCGCGCTCGAATGCAGGTTATCAAGGTTGCAACTTCGGTCCGATTAGGCGCCCTGAGCGAGGCGCGCGTAATCCCCTGCTTCACGATGTTGGTAGGTTCGGGACGAAGCTTCCAAATAAATAACCCGAGGACCCCTAGTAGCCGTAGGTTCGGCGGTTCGCGCTGTGTGCTCTCGTCATGAGACCTTGATACATCGATGGTGGCCAATGGCCAGCGTCCTTGTCGATTAGTGGTTAAATCATCGCATTGTGGTCGCTCCAATCTGCGAAGCCGGAAGTTCGAATCCTCCCTGGGACAGATGCTATTTTTGCCACCGCAGGAACCAGTTAGTGTGAGTGCAGCAACCACATTTATGCGCTTCCCTACGCCAAAAACATACGGATATGAATAGGATATGAATAACTTCTCATCATGCCTGCAGATGATGTCATCGATAATCGTCATAGTTGAATTTTACGTTGTGAAGCTGTGACGATTCATGGTGTTGTGGAGGGTTGGATCTATCCCTGTTGAGTTCGTCTCGGGTGTTACGGTGGTCGATGTTGTGAATCGAACGTACCCGACCGCGTAAGCTTGACCCTTGCCTCAAGTAGCACTAGTACTATCACTCAGTAGATATTATATATTACTCGCTGTCTCTCATTGCCCGCTCATCTGAGAGCGCTTGATCAAATTTCATACACGTTAACCTACACCAACATAGAGACCACATCAACACTATCTCAGTGCATCGCACCCAATCAATTTGAGGGGGGCCTGACAGGAATAAATCTCCAGTATGACACGTCGCCCGCGCCATCCCTCGTGACTCTGACCTGATTGAGGGATAAAGTAAGATGGTATTCAACAGCGAAAAATCAAGTATTATACCTCTGTTCCATCATTGCTATTGGGCAAGTACATCAACAAGCCTGAAGTAGGGTCCTGAATGCTGAAGAGAAGAACCAGGTTACTCCCTGAAGACGCGTGATATATGCCATACTCACATCCACCTGCCAACTTCGCGGTATGATACATTCCATTCATAAGGTGTGGTACTGTAAACCACTTTCTCAGACTTTGGCGAAGTTAGTATTAAACTTCAAAATAAGGTGAAAGTGAAACTGACGTCAGCACCGACGTAGTATGAGTCGGACTGGATAGTGATCGTGCTGTTGTCGCCTACGCTCATGGCTTTGATTTCCCACTGTAAATACCATGAGAACTGAACGGTAGTGCAATGAGATATCTGTTCATAAACTTACCTCAATGCGTGGATTAACCGAATCCTCGTGACGGCCGACGACAATAATATCCTGAAGTCCTACCTTTTGCTGGGGGTAGGCGACATTCTGGATGCGGTATACTCCATCCCATGGAACTACGCTCATTGCAGAAATTATGATAGTGGCTTGAACACAGTGAAAGGCTTTCGAGGAAGATAGGGACGCACCCTGTGATGATAATCCGAGGCCTTTTATACTGCACTTTGCCCGGGTTCTGGTTGAAGTGCAGGCGAGTTAACCGGTATCAGATGATCTGACAGCTTGCATGGAGCACAGCATAATTGCGAAAGTTGAGCGAATAGCACCCCAAGACAACCCCAAAATGACGTACACTGCAATGCAAGTGTAAGAACTTCTCGAACTTACCCTGAAATTACTAGTCAAGGTGCAGGCCATCCCTAAAGGAGCCTATCGGGTGAGCTGACGGCTTGCATGGAACAATAGATACTTGGGTAAATCGCGCGAATAGCACCAGGTTCCAATCCGGTTTCCGGTACCATGAACTCGAAAAGCTTCACGCTGTGAGGTAATATTCACGTTTTTCGACGTTTGGAATGATGGTCCACCATTCCTTTCATCTCGGACCGGTGACTGTCATGGCCGTATGACTGAAAAAAATTGTAGTTCGGTTCACGATCAGGTTGCATACCAGAGCTCTCAAAGCATCCCTCTGACATGAACGACACGAGGATAGTAAGAGCAATGAGCATCAAGCAAAGATGTGCTGCGACTTCGAAGCTCTCAGAGTCTCACGCCAAATAGGTCAGGCGCACGTGCAGCTAACACTTGGGATCTTCTCCGAGACCCACGAAGCTGGGTTCGAGAAAATCAGCCGGTATTCACATACATTGACGTTTGCACGTACATAGGACACCAGCCTCTATAGCAGTGGACATTGTTATCGCTACAAAATATTAATAACCATGCAGAACTATTAATGCGACCAAAAAGAAGTACGTACAACACTGCAGTCCAATCACGACAATTGTCTTCCTTGCGATAGTGTGGTCCCCTAGAGGAGGTTGTTGCTGTACCTTTGGAGTTCATGGTACCCTGTTATCACTCGGACCTTACTCGGTTCATCAGAGAAACTTCAAACCCTGAGCATACAAAGAAGGCTTTCCATAGAGCGCTAATAACATCAAGTTGCTGGTAAATACAACCAGACCAACTGAGGTAACTCACCAATTTCGATGTAGGTATATCTATCGAAGTACCTTACCAGTCCTTCGATACATGCAACGAAGAAGTCTGCGCAGCAATCAAGACATGCCTCTACGACTGATGAAAGGCCAGTATTTAGTGCTAAAGTAGGGGAAATTCAGATTAATACTCACAACTCCCTTGCGCATTTGCATTGTTCCTCGCAGCGCTCATGATAAAGCGGACAACTTCTATAATAGTGACAATCAGGCATCCAAATGCTACTGACCCAAGAGAGAGAGTCGAAGCACGTCCAAAAGCGCCGAGGATTGAATGCTTTGGCTGAAATCAATGTATAAGCGTACCTGGATGCGCATAGAACAGAACACTACCATCTGGCCTTGTTCTCAAGGCCCGAAGTAATATTAACCTGTGATGTGCATATGAGATGATGAAATCAATTGAGTCATCCAATATGCTCACCTCCGTACGTTCCACCAGCAAGAGTGGCTAAGGCGACGTTACTGATGACTTGAGATGTCCAGAGGTATGACATAGAATACTAGGCCTGCCACAGTGCTCCCAGAACGAGACGTTCCGTTGCCGCAACCTGTGTGGTCGTTCAAACCTGATTAAATTGACTAGTAATGCTAACCTACTTAGATGATCAAGTGTCCTTTTCGTATATCTACAAATGGGTTAGAGATGCTGAAGATTGCGCAGCAAACTGAAATACTTACATCACAACCAGTGTATAGGAAAACTTAATAGTATTTGAAAAGACTTCGTCGTGACAACAGCAGCTTACACACTTAGAGCAGCTTGCAAGGTCAAGGCGATGAAGGCAACAACATAGATGCTTTTGTGATGTTCGGAGACATCCATTACTACTTGCAGGAGAAGGGACGCTAGTGGAATGCGGAACCTAAAGCCAAAATAGGCAAAGATCGAGAACAAGGCAATGATAGTGAATATGATGGCAACAGCTGTAGTTTCGTGGTCAATAAAGGGTGGCCGATGTTCGTAACGCTCACAGTAGTAGCCAGTAGTCCAGTAATAAACGCAAATGGTACTAGTGTGACGATCAGCACTCGATCTGAGGCGTTAGAGCGGGCTTACACTTTAAGTATTAAAAACAGAACGAAAGTTATGTGCATCAAGACCCGGTAAAGATGCGGGCGAGCATCAGGTAGGTTATGAACAGGATAAGAGCTGTTGCAGTGACAAATAACAGCATATAGGCATGTCTAACGCGGTCAACATCAGTTAAATATACCGATCAATGTCTACAGTCAGCACACCGATTGAGGGTCGCTGACGAGCCAACATGAGAGCCACCACCCCTGAGCCAGTGACCCGACACGTATCCTGAGAGGGCAATTCCCGAAAGCGCGACACAAGCGAACTACCGTGGTGTTAGAAGGAGTGCACCAAGAAATAACGTAGACTAACCTGCAGAATCAGAAAGAAAATGTCGTTGACCCGCTTCTTCGACTGAAACCGAACGTCCTGGAAGGGTTATTGTTGGTTTGCAGATGATGGAGGATCGCCCTGCGGCTGAACGACTGGTTGCGCATATAGCTGAGAGTGTCCTGGTTTCGGCTCCCCGCCAAGAGCATAGAATGGCGGATACCCCTGTCCCTGTTGCACTCCCCATTGATCCTTGTTCCAACGGGCCATTTTCTGAAACAATACGAAAGCGAAAAAGTTGCGGGAGGTAACTTCTCGTACATGCAGACCCCTCGAGGCAAAGGTGGAGTCGAATTTGAAAACAAACTGCGTCGATCATCTCCAAGTCTGGGATCTCACTGGCTCGAAACTATTCTTCAAAGGCAAGTGTGGTGCGGACAGTAATTGTACCGGTACACGAGATCCGTAAGTTGGATCATGGGGAAGGCTAGGAACATCGTACGCAAGACCATGCAATGACCTGACAGCCCCTCGTAGTTCACTGGTTATCCAGAGCTTCCCGTGGAGATTAAGAGAGACGAGGCTCGGATGTCACCGAGCACCCGCAACAGAGGGTAGAAAAAGCTAAAACCAACTAAGTCTATCGAAGGCACCCCCCTTATCACATGCACGAAGCACGCCCCAGTAGGGCAATTGAGCAAAGGTACATACTCAGTGGGGTAATTGAAACTACTCACTTCTTCACGGAGGTATTTGACTGTTTAGGACTCGGGCCCCAGGAGAAGGCGCATTGCTACTGGCCTTCTGCTCCAACATTAAATAACCATGCGTCAATATTGCCACTGCACAATACTGCCAACGAGATTTGAATCGAATCGGCCACTGATGTGATTTTCTCTGTGCTCTCTGGCCACGGGTGTCACTGTAAAAAGAAATGCATGAGCGAATCAAAATTCGGGATGGCGGCCCCGGGTGCATCACAAAAAAGTTCATGGGAAGTTTCTTGATCTCGGCACATCAATTCCTTCTCGGTAGTAGTACGGAATCCATAAATATAGCGTTGTGTTATACTGAGTCCATACCTCGATAGTAGTACTATTTGAGTTTTGGGAGCAGGAAGTGATATGTTATTTGGTCACATAAGATATGATCCGGGCACATACCACGCAGCCGGATGGTGCTAGGGGGATAGACGTTGTGCTGGTTATGTACTAGCAGAATAATGAACAATCGTGCAAATGTCATTGTGCACCTATCGATCATGTCTGCTGCAGGGTGGATGTGTGAATGAAAGACATGCGAAGTGGAGTCTGGACATACTTGGACCAATACAGTGCAAATTTCCTGCGCGTATAAATGGTACGACACGTTGTCCAACTCGTGACTGGTTGACCGGCAGCTGCATGTTCCATCAAATATGTAAAACCAAGGTAAGTAAAAACGAGGGCATAACTCTTGGCGTATTCTCCATCGTCGAGTAACTGATGTGAATAACAACTTAGACCGATATAAAAAAAGTGCAAAGAATTCAGATAACAATTTCCGGTACCGACATAATAAACGTTTAAACGATCATGCACTGTCCTAAATGTCAAGGAAACCACTAGTAAAAACCATTAGGAAAGGTGCTGTGTGGGCTCTTGATGACGATCTGTGGATTAAGATTGGTAGCAAATTTAGTTTTGTTGTGAAACTGTGGCACTGATTTACGTACGAAAATTCCGACTCCGGTATTTTGATTGCGGGTGCTGTTCTTCTTTCTAAACTCTCAACGTTCCTCAACGTGATCATCGTTGGCGACGTTCTCTATCCCTAAAACGACGGCGAGCTCATTGCTATAAATGTCGAACTCACTTACTGAACTCTCTTTTTACAGGTTCAATTTGACTGCGGGGACGGCGTTGTCCCTTTGCAACAGTGTCTGCCATTAATCGCACCCACCCTACTCGTAATCTTCATCCCAGCGTACATAAGCTCGCTAAGTCATCAAGACCATCGACTATCTTGCTAATGAGCCTATCTTTCGGCGGGCTTGGCTTGATCTCCCTATGGACTCCCTTGTATTTCTGGGATGACTCCGCCCGCGTTCACAATGAATTTAGGTCTTTCGTCTTTGTTCTTGTATTTGTCGCTGTAGTGCTCATACTTGGTGAGCAACGTGGTTCAAGCTCTTTGATTGCCCATATTGACCATTTTATTTCTGCTTCTCTCTCTCTCTCTCTCGCTCTTGCATACGATCATTGTTCACCGCATGTGATCCTCTTTTCGATGCATCCTTATTGAACCTGTCAAACCTCCAGCGTATCTCACGAATCCCTCAGAGACATCATTCCGTGCTTATCTAACTGAACAATCCTTCCGCCAACACCTCAGCCATCTTGATGATACCACAGACGAATCTTCTGATACTGATGCCCAATACTCTTCACGTCCTGTGGACCACAATACACTGACTGACCGCACGCCCCTTCCGTTTCACTTTGCAAACCGTGCTTCAGTATCTCTACGCACCCCCAAGCACATCTTCCATAGTGTTGGTATTTGCACGATCGCCACCACCCGCGGAGCTGCTGGGCCTAATGGACGTAGTTCAAGCACAACTAGTCCACATGGTAACGCGAATTTGGCGGGTGTTGATCACGATGGATCGGTAGTCTCAGATTCCTGGTTTATTGGAGCATTTGGTCACTGGTGGCGCGGAGGTCTTGTTGATTCGTGGTATCACGATGCCATGATCGGATCAAAGGACGCTGAAGGCTGGAGCTCTGGTATACTTGGCTTTAAGGCTCTTGACAAGCTCAACGAATTTAACAGTATGTTTTTTTTTCGTTCTCATATTTGTCCTTCCGTCTTAACGTAGAAAGAAGGTCGGCCGTTTGCAAAATCGGTTCCCTGTCCCAGGCTTCCCTCACGAGGCACCCCACCTAGGTTGCGTAATCGTGAACGTTTCGCGCCGCGTCTTGCATTAATTCCTCGCCGTAACTCGACGCCTCCGCCACTTCCCAAGTCAGCTTCACTTCCCCTGCACAGAGATCACCGAACGCACGAGCACAACCTTCCAGTAGCTCAACTGGTTTCCGACCAGACCTGTATTGGCGTCTACGTACCGCCTGTTGCTCAAACCATCTCATGCGGCCCTTCGAAATCGGTATCCATCGATGACTCGCCAATGATTGCGGAAGTCTTGAGGCAAATCACGGCCCAGCAAGCTTCCGTGGCAGAACTAGATACCCAAATTAGCGAGGCCCAAGCAACGGCCACTGCGTCCCACGATGCCCTGGAGGTTGAATTGGCTGAGCTGCGCATACGTAAGCGCGATGAAGATCAACGCAAAGCCGAAGGGAAAGCTCGTACCAAAATGCTCGAGGATGCACGACGCTCTGCTGAAGCAGGGAGAAGAGATGCCGAGAAGAAGCTGAAGGCCGCCCGTGGTGTGAAGGAGGGCGCTGCGAGGCGCATTGAAGAACTGGAGAACGAAATTGGCAGGTTAAAAGATCAGATCGAGACAGACCGAGCGACTTTGCTTGAAGAAGCTGAGATCGCGGACGCTAGCCTGGCACAGGAACTGGAGCAGGAGCTTGAGGCGAAGAAGAAGGAGGTTCGGGTTGCCGAGGATGTCGTCGCCGCGCTCAGTACACGTGCGAAGGAACTCGAGGCTAAAATCACAGAGGCTCGCGAGCGACTTGAAGCTGCTAGGGAGCGCACGGAGGTTCTGAAACATGAGCCACTGTTCATCCCTATGCAGGTCTTGAGCAGCGGTCATGCCTCCACGCAATACGGTCATACCAACGGTCACGGCAATGCAACTGATTATGACATGGGTCAAGCAGATGTACCATCCTGGTCTTCAACGTTTAGTCCCTTTGATGAACCGTTAGACATCCATTCTTCACCGGGGTCTTCGGAACGTGCACAGAGCGGTCTTGATTCAGGAGAATTTTCACGCTCTCCGAGACCTCCACGACTTTCGTTGGGATCACTATCAAATTTCAGCCCCAATGCAAGTGAAACGGGTGGTGTTTCGCGTTGCTCCAAGGGGTACGCTATCTTTGATGACGATATCGCTTCCCTCGCACAACCATCACAATCTGGTCAAATTGCTCACGGTCATTTTTCCTCCCATACGAATTTGACATTCTCTCCCTTTGATGTTCAAATACCGTCTTCAGCATTCATCCCAAGTAGCCTCATTAGCGTGCTAGACTCCCCTTCTGGAGACTGGCGTGGTATTGGAAGAGCTGGAAACACGCTCAGTGCGTCACCTGTGTCCCTCACTGGCCCTTCGCCCACACAGGAAGTGAACGTTGAATATGATCCTTTCGAAGTTCGCCACCACACTCAGGCCATGTATGACAAAATGAGCATGCCTCACCGCACGAACTCTGATCCCTCCGTCGTACGCGCGCTGGACAACACTCTTGTCAATGATGCCGCTACCATAGGGTTGGATTCTGGACCACGCAGGTGGTTCTCAACGTCTGCCAAGGACAAGCAACGGAAGGGCCTCAATCCTGATGCCAAGGTTTTCAGGCTCCCACGACGACAAGTTCCGGCTACATCTGAATCCACCAGCGCCGCTCCTACAGCTTGCTATGATGCGCTGAACCCAAATGGGCTCATGACCAGCAATTCCTCGACTCCATCTGCCCTCCTTCGCGCCTTCGCTCCTTCTCGAGCAGAGCGTGAAGTACTTCAGCGCGCGCTTGGTGGTTCGACTAATACGAGCCTCGAGCGTCTGCCGAGCCTCAGCGACGTTGGAAGTATTCCATCTTCCCCAGTGCACGCTAAAGCTGAGGCGCAGCTGATGCCCGCGTTTGGGGGGAAGGGGGCTGTTTTACCTGCGTGGCTACAGTCGCTGCCGTTGATTCGGAAGCCTAACTTCAGCCCGTGGGAGGACGAAGAACCTGTCTCTGTGAGTACAGGCGGAGAGGCCAAGAGAAAGTAGACTGTGTAGCAAGCGAGGTGGGGGGAAATTGTACAAACCATGGTGTTGAGTCGTCCTGGGATGACGGGGTGGGTGTTCGAAATAGAGAAAAAGGGATGGGTGGGGTAGCTGTATCTGCTTTTCAAGTACCTGCTCGTCTGATAACTATATATCGCAATGCACGAATTTGTTGAACCATTTTAATTGGCAGGTAGCCACAACCAGTCAGGGCGATCAGGAATGGCGACCTCTGCTCGACAGCCCGACGGATCATCATCAGCCGCGTTTGCGTAAGATCTTGCTCTTGTCAGGGCCAATTCCATGCCTCGAGGCTCAATAAGAATCAATTGCTACCCGGCCAAAGGGTCCTATTTCTGGGGTTGACTTATAAGTAGGCGCAATTGCTATGGCGTATACTCTTGAAATGACACGCTGGCCACTCGGTACTACTAGACATTATCTCGTAGGAAAATCACCAGGGAATGCCTGCAGTAGTACAAATGTGGTGTGATCGATATATGGTCAACATATTCGGAATCGCGCGTAGGCCCGTAGGAGCAACGGTAGAGCGGTGCAAGCATCGATTCTAAACTCCATATCTTGGGAGGTAAATTATGCAGATATAGCTAAGCTACCTATCGATGATGAATGTAACTCGACACATGAACACTATGATCTCGATCGTGACTCTCGTCCTCCAGAATCAATAAACGTCTGCAAGCTATTCGAAATGGTGTATCCACACTGTTTCAGCTCATCCAAAGCTAGCGTGTATCGCGAATCACTAGCAGCGATGCAAGTGCGAATGATGGCATCATAAACGCTCCGTGGCGGTACGAACTTCTGCGCTTTCATTTCCTCGAGATAGAAGAACGCGTCTTCGTATGTGGCCTGTGTTAGGCAAAGGATGACGATCCGCTCGTAGGTCGTTGCATCTGGCTTGATACCCAACTCCTTCAGCTCCATGAGCAGTCTATCTCCGAGTTCACGGTGACTGGCAACGATACAGCCAGAAAGAAGGGAGTTGAAAGTGTCAATGTCAGGGACGCATTTGTAGTCGGGGAAAGCCTTGTAGGCGCCCACGGCACGCTGCAGATCCGAAAGTGATATGGCAGCGCGGATGATGGCATTGATGGCGGTCCTGTCGATCGTCTTCCCTTCACTTCGCAACTTATCAAGCAGTTCCCAAGCGCCGTCCACCCTGTCAATATCCTGCTTCAGGAAGTCGTATATCGGCTGGGCCGTTATCGCAGAAGGGAAGATGTTACTACTTCGCATCAAGTCGAGTGTGCCAAAAGCATCTTTAAGCTTTCCGGCGTTACACAGTGCTTCCACAAGGGGTGCAAAGTGGTACTCTTGCCAGTCAGCGCCCAGAATCCTGAGGACACGAATGACATCTGTTGCTAGGTCAGAGAGTCCGCGACGTCCAGCAGTATGGAGAACATCGAGGCAGAGTCCTTCGTCTGGAGTGACATTAAGGTCGCCTACAACCATTTCCCAGCATCGTTGAACACCTTCAGCCTTCCAATCAAATATCAGGTGGGAACGATACAGAACAGAAATGCCACACACGTAAAGAGCTTCAGCAGATGATGCTAGACATCTCATCCATGTTTCCGGGCTTAATCTGCGGACAGAGGTTGCTTCGAAATTCTCCGCCAGGTCGAGTGCGAGTCGGGGAAAGCCGAGTTCTGCTGCCAGTCCTATCACATCTTGAGCAATTGTGAGCTCAAGGACGAGCCCCCGTTTCCCCATCTCATAAACACATTGTAGTGCGAATTCGAGATTTCTTTTGTCTGACGTTGTGTGACGTTGGATCATTAACTGGAATGTTTGTTCGTTCGGAGGGATACTTTCTGCCTCCATCTTCTCGAGGATATCCCACATAGCTGTTGACTGCAATCGACGTGATGCCTGGATTCAATAGTGAAACGATAAAGTAAGGTACAGTGGCAAAAGAAACACAAACGTACATGTATGAGGTGATGGAAAGTGTTTCGGTCGGGTGCAATCCCCATAGAACTCATATCTTCGACAACAGCCCAAGCCTCTAGCATCTGACAATCTTCCGCAAGACACGCCAGCAGGTTATTATAAATGATGATGTCCGGTTTTACGCCCTCCTTCTTCATTTCTTTGCACATTCTGAGAGCATCTATGCTTTTCTTGGAATTGGCAATCCCTGTAGACCTGAACTGGTAGCGCGCTATAGCACTACCACGTGCAGTTCCCTGAAAAGTTTGGTCGGGAACAAAGGACCATGGCTTATTCCGAATTGTAGACGAGCTTGAACGTGGAGCAGACTTGGCTGCAACCTGTTGGGTGCTCTGACATCCTACATGGGGGTTTAAAGCCGCGTTTGCCAACGAGTGGTCGAATTGACTCACGGGAAAAGGTCACAAGCAGCCCTCCAGTGCAACCAAACTGGGATGACCATGAAGCAGCCTTCCTGGAAACTCTCTTAAGAGAGTTTCGCGATGTGGAAGCCAGCATCTTTAGATCTTAGACTTTGACCCGTCACAAAAATCTGTAAAAGGTCAATGGGCCAAACACAGTTCAATAAACCCTCCACTGCGACACAGCCACCGCCTGACCAAGTTGTTCGAAACCGCGACCGGGTGCCTGGTCAACACCTTCTCTTTTCATTTCTTGTATATCACCTAAAGCTTGGATTATCATGGTGCGTATAGTCTACTGCTGCAACTACCCGACGGTGGCTCACTCCGGAAAAGTTTTACTCAGAAGCTATTTTATCGCGCCGTGGGCCACTGGCCAAAGTATGGTTAGCCGCACATATGGAGAGAAAGCTCTCCAAAACACAGACACTACAGACGGACATTGAGCAGGCAGCAGGTGTGTCATTACTTGATATGTTTTTGACGCGTTAAATGACACTTTGCGCTCATCCCAGACGCTATCATGGGACAGGAGGTTGAAGTCATGGCACTACGTCTAAGCGGACAGTTATTGCTCGGTGTTGTTCGAATCTACAGTCGCAAAGCAAAATATCTATTGGATGATTGTAACGAAGCACTTCTCAAAATCAAGATGGTAATGTCTTGTGCTTTTGGTGTCACAAAAATGTTGACCTCGTTCCAGGCATTCCGCCCAGGTGTTGTTGATATGACGGAAGATCAACTGGCTGTCAACCGCAATGCCATTACACTCCAAAGCGGCAATCTTGACCTGGACGTTTTACTTCCAGATATCAATTGGTGAGATCCTCATGCGTTCTCTCGTCTCTTATCCCCCTGGCTCATGCACTGACACAGGGACATCGATTTTGAGGACCGTATTGCTGAACCCCAAGGTCATCATGTTGCACGACAGGCAGATATTACCCTTCAAACAGCAGACGACCTACAATTTGACCTTGACGATCCTGGCTACGGCTTTGACCTTGGGCCATCGGATGGTATCGGTTCACAGGACTTCGGGGAGCTTGATCTCGGTCTTGACTTTGGAGACGGGCCGGTCAGCGTTATCGACGGGAGCGTAGAAGTTGGTCGTGATGCCCCAACTCCACGAAGTGCCAGAGAGTCGTTGGATTCCAGAATCATGGGAAAAGGTGGAGAGGGTGAAGACTTCTTCTCGAACATAAGTAGAGAACCCTCCGAACATCCGTTTGGTGCCGACATGGATGTGGATATGGGTTTTGGTCCAGACATGGGAGGTATGGACATTGACTTGGGTATCGATTTTGGGGACCGCCCCTTGAGCGACCGTGAAAAGACACCCGGACAAACTAGGTCCCCTTCTCGAATGTGTACGCCGTGCCTTTACATTTTTTGCTTGACTCTTTTTTGACGCTTAGTAAACAGCCTCTCCGCTCACCGAGCCTCCGCAAACACCACCACCTGACATTCTCCTCACACCAAAAGCAGCCGCGCAAGAATTAGCTGACGATGCAGCCGCTGCAAAGGCTAAGCGCAAGCCCAAAGAAAAGAAGCAGATCATTGATGCTGTTACTGAGCTCACCGATGGCCCCGGAGCCAGAGCTGGTCGTGGTCTAGGCGCGCCTGTTGTCAAGGATGTTAGTGATATCCTTGCAGAACATCCATCTCTTCCTCGTTCTACAATGGTGATGCGGCTCATGGAGATCCGCGAGGATCCCCTTGCCCACTTTCTTCCCACCAAGGTTACCCCCGAAGGCACTTTCTTCCTCGCCGGGCCCCCTGGACTAGCACCTGAATTATCCGAGCTATTCATGCGTCCTCTACAGACCGGCCTCCCATCGAAAAAGAGGGGTGCATCTCCTGAAAAGGCAGGGAGGAAAAAGCCTAGGGTTGAGGGAAGCATACATGAGGATGAGCAGGTCGAACAAGCTCGGCGGGATGCCAGTATTGCTCCGAGTATTGCACTTGCTAGTGAAGCTCTTGTCGGTCGTGCCAGTATGGCTCCTGACGGTGGCTTCGACTTTGGCGACATGACGGGAGGTTTGGACGAGTTTCAGATGGATGTTGGTGGCGAATTCCCGATGGCACATGACGAATTGGGATTGGAACAAGGTAAAGGTGCTGCAACAGAACAAAGTCGATCGTCCACGCCAGCCGTCGATGGAGAAGAAGGTGACGAGACCTATGCTGATCTGGCATGCCCTATCGCGTCTTTCGATGTGCGGCCCTCTCCCACTCAGGCTCAGGAGGCTGCTGGTGACGGTGAAGGCACGGGATACAGCAAAAACACAGTAAAAGCGCTGGGCATCATTCGCAAGGAGCTGAAACCCGAAGACCGCGAGGATGACGAGGAGCGAGTCATGAGCTTCCGCAGGATGACGGAGAAGGCTTCTCGGCGTGCTACGTCTGCATTCTTCTTCGAGCTTCTTGTCCTCGGAACGCGGGACTGCGTAAAATTGACGCAGAGCGCCGCCTTTGAGAATATCGAAGTCCGCGCAAAAGACAAATTGTGGGAGCGCCAACGGCACGGATCTATTGCACCATCTATTACATCTGCCACAGGATTCTAAGTGTATTTATCTTGTTTTCTTCTCAGATCTTGTTTTCATGACTATCTACGATGTGACACTAGGATTTTTTATCAGTTTACTTTATCTCGTGAGCTCGCTACACCAAGCTTTCTATCTGTAGCTTTATACCGTATCTTCCTATACATCCTAGAATTCTTTGCCACGATCGTTCTGTATGGTTGTTTCTGTTACTTATTCACCAACAAGAAATCGAGAACGCAGATTCGTAAACATTCATCATGGTCTGGTTTGTGTTCATTCTTCACGACGTAGGCCTGTCCGTCGTTTTTTCTGTGGAATATTATTTCGGCTGTTGTACATACATAGGTTGACCCCTCGGGGCGGATTTCCTTATGTAATTGAAATTGTTTCAAGATGGGCGTTCACTATGATGTTTACACCGACGGTCAGCGCTAGCTGCGGCCTGCACTCAATTTGGTGAATTAGAAGAGTTAAGCTGTCTATCAGTCAACGTTGACCATCTCACGTTTCATTCTAGTCTCGACTGACGGAATGCCTTTGATGCCGTTATTCCTCCGGAAGCCGTATAGCAAATATTGGCACTAATTCATGTTCAGCCTGCCATTCACGTTAGGACCAGGTCAGTTTGTCAACCCTCTGACTCCCGCTCCTTTCGCTCCCTTTCCGCTGGCTTTAAGTCAGAACAACCAAATCCTGTCCTTTCTTTATCAACAATGTATACTAGATGTGCCATACTCGCATTTTCTTCCTTGGTCACGGTGACGGTCAACGCCCAGTCACTGCTCCCATCATTGACCTACGATTTGATCGTCTCACATGTTGGTTATGACTTTCTAGGTAATTTTTCATGGGAGACAGCGGACGATCCCACGAACGGTTGTGTCAACTATGTCGACAAAGATACTGCTCTCAAGGATAATCTGACTTTCGGTACGTGTCTCCTTTCGCGCACAATTTAGTTGCTCAATTTTTCGCAGTTTCGGACAACAAGTTTGTCATGCGCGCTGACGACACGAAGAAAGTTACAAAATCTGCCCGCGGGCGAGACAGCGTACGCATACATTCGCTGGATGCCTATGATGACGCCTTGTTCGTCCTCGACATATCGCACATGCCCGAGGGTTGTGCGACGTGGCCTGCATGGTGGACATTGAGTGAGAAAGGGCCCTGGCCTTACGGCGGTGAAATTGATATCATCGAAGGCGTCAACCTCGGTCAACAAAATCTTGCCTCGCTCCACACCACACCGAATTGTAGTATGACAAATGTTCGATCACAGAAAGGGTTCGATATTCTACATCCATCATACATACTATTCGCTCAAGTTGTTTCGTAGGACCACAAAGTCCACTTCGTGCGATACATCCGTAAACTCCAACCAGGGTTGTGGAGTCTCTTTTCCTGAGCAAGATTCTTACGGAACAAGCTTCAACGCAGTAGGCGGTGGCTTTTATATCATGGAAAAAAGCAGCACGAAGGGCATCTCAGTCTGGTTTATCACCCGCGATAGCTTGCTGCTTCTCGGTGGGCAGCCCCTCCTGGACTTGGTACTTCTATCAACACCTGATGCGTACTTCCCGACGGATAAAAATTGCGACTACTCCAAACACTTCGATGCACATAGCATTGTTTTTGATCTGACATTATGTGTGAGTCTTCTTTTTATGTTCCACGGCGTCGTTATGACCTATCCATCAATTTTGCAGGGCGACTGGGCTGGGTCCGAATCGGTGTGGAATGCGTCCACATGTGCAGCAAAAGCCTCTACCTGCAAGAGCTGTGAGTCTACCTTGTTTTCATCGCTTGCAATTCTGATATATGACTGTAACAGTCGTTGACAACAATCCCCACGAGTTCACAAAAGCTTATTGGGAAATCAACTCCCTCAAGATATATACGCCTTATGTTCTTTTGCGTTAGTTTGACGCCCGCGCTCGTTTTTGCGATACATCTTCCTTATACCATACTATACAGTTATTAATGTAGCAAGTCTGGACAATTATTTCAGCATCATGGAAGTCTGTCATTTAGCCCTTGCATTGTTTGGTATTTTATGTTACTCGTTACTTTACGTTAGACATTACCCTGGAGCTTGAATACAAGTTGTCAGTGGGCCTCGGAGTAGTTCGGTGCGTCTTACAAGGTTGGCGGTTGACTACATGGTACTGACCAGCCAGTATCCAGGTTGTATTTGGTTAATTTTATGGGCGGCTCCTTGTCCTGTGTCAGCCACATCCCAGTACTGTCACTACTTATGACTTAGCTCTATTTGTTCTATACTTTCTACCACCAGGCAACCACCAGGATGCGGTTCTTCAAATCATTTCGGCTACTGCACCGTCGCACAAGGTCTGAAGGCGACGTGTCCAACATGGTTTCCTCTTCACCATCGTCGACTGGGTCATCTTGCTCAATAGAATTCCGACAGATCCAACACGTCCGCGTCAGGCCTAGTACATCGTCTAGCTTAATCAGCGGTCCAGCGGCCCCGGTGTTTGTATCCCTTGAGGCTTCCCTACCTTCATTCGATCCCGTTCAGCTTTATCAACCCCGGCCAACTCCAACTCGTCCCTTGGACATGTGCACCGGTAGCTGCATTCACCAGCCCGAAAGCGATGTTTTCCGCCTCCGTCAGACCAATGCCGAACTCGCAGCTGACCTTGCCGATGTCACCAACGATCTTTCGCGGACTCGCAACGAACTCTATACTGAGATGACCAAACTTGCCCGCTTCCAGCACCAGCTTGCGCGTGGTATGGACCACATTCAGAAGCTTGAATCACGATTTCAGCGCCTCGCTGGCCTTCTCGTCGACATCGGCATTCCGTACTTCACCGTTCAACGGATCTCTGATGCACTGGATTCTGATCTCGGCACTGCAGATCATATCTTGGTCGATGCTATAGGTGACGCTGTTCACGACCCAGAAGCGCTTCTCTCAAGCTTGAAGCCCGCGGTCATTGGTCACCCTGTTCTAGAGCAGTATCAATCTGCGCTGCACATGACTCTCAGTGTGCGGCGCAAAGTCCGTGCGCAAAAGAAGGTCTCCAAGTTCTGGAAACGCCTCGCTCAGGAAGATGACCGCTATATAGACACCGTCACCCCGTCCTCATCTAACATATCCTCTGTCCGCGAGCCTCTCACTCCCGCACGTCAACACGCTGTCGACGCCCTAATTGCTCGTAGACGAGAGGCAAATACAGGCACTGCTAGATATATATTTGATGGGCTTTCTGTGGAAGGTGGTTTGGTTCTACCTGTTTCTACCTCTGATGTTGGATCTGCGGCGAGCTCTGCATCTGGATCGACTGTACAATTGCAACATACTCCGCCTTCTAGAGCACGTTTTTCGATATCTGAGCTATGTCGGCGCTCGACCCCCGTGGTTTTGGGTGACATTGATCTCAATGTTTCTCAATCATCGAATGGACCTACGGAAGAGGAGCCTGACCCAGAGGATTCGGAACAGGATGGATCTGACGACCAGAATGCACGCCCAACAGTAACTCTCAGCCAGGACCTCATTCAGGTATGCCAAATCAAAATATTCTACATTCAAAAGATGGTATTGATGGCGACAACAGAATTTGAACCGTGTCGCCCTTGGACGTGGACACCGCCGCAACTCCTCGGCTGTGTCAAGGTCAAGTATTCTGTCCCGCCTCTCCGATTCCACACCCGCCTTTCCCTCTCTTAGCGCCTCGTCGGGCATACCCACATCCGCTTGTGGCCTTAGCTCTGACGTGCCGTTCGACAATTCCGCATTCCATAGTCTGCTTTATGGTATCAGCAGCACCCCAACGGACTCAGACAGGCGCAAATGTTCCAATACGCTTGTAAACGCCAGGAGGAACTCGCGCTTCCTCGAGCATATCAACGAGTACTCGACCGGATCCCTTGCTATCCTTGACTCTGCGGATTCTTTGGGATTGATGAACTCCACTGGCTCACTTGCCGTGCTCAACACTACTGCTTCCACCACAGCGACGTCCCCTGGACTCTTCGGCAACAGCGGGGAAAGCAAGGACTCGTTGTTCATGTCTACTCAGACGCCCACAACAGGACCTACGACGCCGAGCAAGACACCACCTACGGGAAGCAGTACACCCTCATCTAGTGGGAGTAAGTTGCCCGTATGGAAGCACTTGCATTGTCCCGATGCTAGTCCTGATACCTTCAAAGTTTCCATACGCAACCCTGGAGGGATTATAAGGCGGTTGTCGCCGAGCCCTGAGAGCTTAGTACGAAAGCTTCGGAACTTGGGTTCTCGTGACGGGAGCGAGAACACGAGTCCTGAGAAGCCATCTGGGATTCCTATTATGCAGCGAAAGATGACGATCAGGGGGCGGGTGAGGAAGTGAGTGGATGTGTCAGCGGTGGAATTCGGATTTCGATTGACTGCTACTATCTTTTCTTCTCCTTATTTGTTGTAAAACTTGGAGGCCGTGTCATTTTCCCTTTGCTCGATTCACTTGCTTGCAAACAGTTGGTGGTCTTGATGTAAAATATTATGCCTACTTCTAAGAGGAATGTTGAGAGAGGCTGCGGCTCGGCGGCATCTGCCGCACCTTCTCCTGAGCCATCGAGGTCGTCGTCCGCCCACTAGGGTTTGAGATTTGTTTTTTGATCAGGCATATGCGTATTTGCATCGGCCACAGGACGATGTCGAAGCTTGTACTTATTAGGTTGCTGGATACTGCTTTTCACAGTGATAAAAAGGCCTCGCCAGTCCACGCCAGGACCCATGCCTCCACTGATGACTGCTGTGTGCCCTATATGCAGCTCAGCACTCAGTTGCAACCCTCGAGCTTCTTATCCTCTCAACGACAGTACCATATCTGACCTTCTAATAACTATTCATTCGATCACTTCTCCCCGGATAGATCATGATACATGTTTTGGCGCTGCCAGAAGGTATGGATGACTCCATCGTCCCTCCCGTTGTCCACATTCCCACTTGGATACAGCCTCTAATGGCACGAATCTCATCATTCCGTCTCACTGCGTCTCCGTTCACCTTTATGTGCTGGCCTCCGCCTCTTCTGGAACGCAACTATCAAGGCTCCAATGGCAGACTCCAGCGTTTGCTTGGAACGAGACCTTTACGTGCATTGGTGCCCTCCGAAGCCCTCTAGCACCTCATAGAAATTTCGCTTCGTTTGAGTTTGAACAAACGCTCGGTCGAGGTCATCGTAAGGTCAAGAAGAGATACTCGAGCACGGCAGACAGTTTCGTAAGTGCTCACTCTCTGCGATCTTGCCACCCTCATACGGCGGCTCAGCTGTTTCATTCCCGTTCATTAATAATCAACACCCATCTTTTTTGTTGAGAACGCAACGTGTGGAGACACCGCAACTTACTGGCAGCACTACGGACAGCCATCTAGAGGCACGTCGTCAACCCCTTCGTGTTTGCAGAGCGAGGTTAGTCGCGTCATTGATACAGCACACGAGGTGTACACTCTCTACTCGAAGACGAACAATCGGAACCATCTCCGAGTCGATCGTACTATTCAAGGCTTTCAGGATCAAACATTGTCAAGAAGCTCTCCGTTCATCGTCCTTCGGTCACCCGGATTGCTTTTCTGCTTGTGTCGCTTCAGAAAGCTTACATGGGCTATGATGTACACTCCGACACTGATGTGGGCGGGAACCATGCCTGGAGGATATCTACATCTGTTTTTACACGCCGACGTTTTCAGCTGTAATCAGAGCTCGACAGACGATGAAGACACATGTAGCCCCGTCTTTCGTGGTGATTGGACAAGGTTGACAAGGTGGAGAGCAAAGCAAATTGCTCAATGGTACCGACAACGAACTCGATCTGTTTGTGGACTCATTCCATCCAAGGCCAACGCTACTATTTTGTGCGGTAATGAAGCCACACAATCAGGTGCCCTTGAAGTTTTCCGGCACAGTGAACAACCTTACAATTCACGGGAGGCGAATCCTTCACGCTACTTGACATCATGGAGAACGACACTCCGCACGCCGAGTTCGAATTCTTATCGGCTTGTCATACCGCCGTCGGCGATGAGGAGATGCGCAACGGGATCATTCACCTCGCAGCTGGTCTCCAGTTTCCAGGTTTCAAGACCGTCATTGGTACGCTGTGGGTGGTCGACGACGCTGTGGAAAAACACGTTGTGGAAGCTTTCCACGAGAAGATGTTCGAGAATTTGGAAGATGGCCATGGACGTGCGAAGTAGGCCCGGGCACTTAAACATGCTACGTGCGCCGTGAAGAAGAAAGCAGAGGATTCTTATTTTCATTCATGTTAGTGTGTAGGGTCCGGCTGCATTACGTTCGCCTGCTTAGGACCGCAGGTTGGTTCCCTTTCGCTAACGTGTGCTTAATGTAAATTACTCTTGTACTCTATTTCTTGAGAAGAGACCCTGCTATTGCATGCAGCATGCCGGAACATGTGATATATAGTAAGTGGTTGACACTAATACTACCGAAAGTAAGGTTACTGATAGAAGGAACGATTGATCTCCTTCCGCTCAATCGATACCAGTACTACCCACGCCTGTCTTAGGGGAGATCAAGAAAAGCCGCAGTCATGCATATGCTAACGTCTATCAGGACATCGAATGGGAAGATCGAAATCATTGACCAATTGCTCTTGCCACACACGACAAAGTACGTGGAAATCACCTCTATCGAACAGGCCTATGATGCTATCAAAGACATGAAGGTCAGAAATAAAAAGAAATACATATCCACTTCGCGGTTTCTGATGAATAACAGATTCGTGGTGCTCCGGCAATCGCGTCGTTGGCATCACTAGCTTTTGCTGCTTACATTCAAACCAGTCTCGACAGTGCTCAACCACCAGCCTTCCTCCTGTCACCCGAATCACTTTCCGCCCAGGTGATCCATAAACTCGACTATCTCTCCGGCGCACGTCCGACAGCCGTTAATTTAGGTGCAGCAATTCGCCGCCTGAAAGCGGTCCTTCAGTCTTCTACAGATGCTGGAAAATCCGTTGAACTGATCGCAGCAGACTTGATCAGCGAAGGGAAACTTATAGCCGATGAAGATTTCGACCGCAATAAAAGAATGGCAGAGCATGGCGGTGAATGGCTTGCAGAACTTGATAGGGGATCTGGAGGCAGTGGTCAAGAACTTAATGTCCTAACCGTATGCAACACAGGATCCCTTGCGACATCGGTATGGCATATCTATAATCTTAGTTAATGTATCCGTTTTTGACAGCGATAAATGTGTCACAGGGCTACGGTACAGCACTCGGGCTGATTACCTATCTCCACGAGCAAAAGAAGCTAGGTAAAGCATACTATACCCAAACCGCACCATACCACCAAGGGTCCCGGTGAGCTGCCGATCAGTCGTTGTATCACCAATAGCTTTCGCTAAGGCCCTGCACCTCACAGCCTCACAGCGCTAGAGCTCAAGACAATGCAGATCTCCTCAGTAATGATCTGTGACACGATGGTTGGTTCTTTATTTCAGCATCATAAAATTCACGCCGTCGGTAAGAACCATTTGAGGTCAACATTGCTTCCGATCGCCTGATCCTTGCCCTTCCTGCATAGCGGTTGGTGCCGATCGGATAGCGAGGAATGGCGACACCGCGAACAAAGTACGTTATACTTGTTAGCCAAACCCAGAGTTGTCAGAGGTTATTATTACCCTTGCAGATCGGGACTTATAATGCAGCCGTACTTGCGGCACGGCATAAGATCCCATTCATTGTTGTTGCCCCAATTAGCACCGTCGATCTCGATACCCCGGACGGCTCAAGCATTCCGATCGAGCACCGCAAACCGCTCGAAGCTTGCCTCGTGCGCGGGGCTGTTCATCCCTTTGAGTTCGATGTCGAAGGAAAAGTTAGGCAGGAGACTGTCATGATTACCCCGAGTGACCTTGAGGGGATTTACAATCCAAGCTTTGATGTTACACCAGCTGAACTAATTACCGCGATTGTCACAGAGAAGGGCGTCGCAACTAGGAAAGAGGGCGAGACTAGTTTCGATCTAAGTAGAGTTGTATGATCTTACGAGATACTGACTAGAAGTAAGATGTACATGTACTCACACGATTCAGTCTTCAGCTAAAAATTAGCCAGTGCCTATTGTTGCTGAGAATACTCCTAAGATTGGTATCACGGTCTGTATTTCCGTGTGACAGAAAGCAACGGGATAATATGGTTAAGAAATGGGCAGCACCGTAAACCAGTCTGGACTCTGTTTCCACGTGTCCGACGGCAGCTCTTGGGTGACAAAAATTCTTTTCCCCAATATCATTAATCTAGCTCATGACGTGTCACTGACTTGTGTTGTCCCTCTGGGTGGGCCAATTCAGGATTTCAACCCTTTGCTTGAACATCGTGCGTCAAACTGGAATCATCTGTTATCCATGGCACACCTTTTAGAGCAGTGGATTTATTTGCCGTAAATATTTCCTTGGTTTTCTGCAGAACTTGGATGACGAACTCTTAGATGGCTTATTCGACTACGGCGACGCGCGTGTATAGTCCACTGCGAAGTCTAATTCTAATCGAGGACCTCCGAGTGTTGGACACAGATGTGACTTTACAGTAACGTCGATTGCGGCGCCCGGTAACGACGTGCAAGGGTGATGCGGAAGTCGACAAAGAGACTCAGAGGATATGAGTGCGGCCACCGCACGTCCGACTTGACAACGAGGTGCATGTACTAAGACAATGATGACCAGACGAACATGACTAATAATAGCCATAACAGTAGAAATGGTTATGCACCAAATAAGGCAAGTGCTGTAATTAGAGAATCACATGCAAAAGAGGGTTTCCTGGTAGTCCATGCTTGTCCCACCCCTCCTTACTCGCGACTCATCATGATTGACTATCTTCTAGGTAGACCAAGTCCATCTTGGAAACGCACTCAGGTAGCTAAAACCATATGCTGGTGCATAGTCTTGCTTATCGGTGAATACAAGGTCTTTCTCGTCACCATCTTCTGGATTTGGCGGTTGGTGCATGGTAGCCCCGATGCTCCACGGTTTCTATGGCTCACAAGAGCTAATAGGCGTTTGCGTGAGTGGTGTATACACATGCTTATAGCTTCCAATCTCATTTTGCCTCCAGAACGTTTCTCGCCTTGGCAGATTATTGTTAGTACACTGACGGCGGTGTATGTTGCTCGAAACTTGGACAAGATTACTGGCTTTGGAGGTAAGTCTAGGGAACGCAATTAGCAGTTTCTTCATCTCACCCGAGCTTGAAATCTCGCAGCGCCGGAACCTCTGGCTCGTTTGGTGAGTCCATGCCCTTTGTTGGTGTGCGACAGTGTCATAACCATTGGAATACAGTACTCGCCCTCATACTATCGTGCTACATGGATTGCGACTGGCCTTGATGCGGGATTCGCTACTGCTATTTCCATACGCCCTAAATGGCTTAAAGACTTCTGCTCTATCTTATTCTCCATTTATTATATCATCTACGCGAATGAAGCTGACGAAAAGGTACTTCCTGTGCATGCCACTAATGTCAATACTATTCACAGAACATGTCCGTAGATCCGTAGGTACAGAGCTGTTCCGACTGTCGAGATGCTCAGAACTACCTGGGAGAAGACTACCAACCCATATGTAAGACATCCTCGCATTGCTTTGAGGCTCTCATTAAAACGTCTCTAGCTCCGTTTAATTGCGCTGACGCCGCGAATGTCTCTATGCAAGAAATTTCTACTGCCGAGGCCTCCCACATCGACATACGACCGTCCTTTAAAGGTGCATGTGTACTTTGCGCCACCTGCTCCTCAGCTTCAGCAAGCTACGGATCTTATACTTGACTTCCCTGGTGGCGGGTTTGTCGCCATGACCCCGGAACATCATGATGAGCGTCTGCGCTCCTGGGCGCTACGCACAGGCAAACCAGTACTCTCCGTCGAGTACGGCAAGGCACCAGAATGTAATATCAACATAATGTGCCTATCCTCATCTTACTAACTAACGTACTAGATCCATATCCTTTCGCGATTGATGAATGCTTCGATGTCTATCAGGCCATTTCCGTGTCTGCTGGACGATGCATTGGCATGTCTGGTAAGAAGCTTAACATTATATTGACAGGAGATTCTGCGTACGTCAATTCATCAATTCATGTGTGGTTGCATGCCGCTCATTCATGATGTTTTAGCGGTGCAACACTTGTAGTGGGCGTGATGATCAAGATTTTACAACATAATGCCGCGCTCCCCGCTTCCACAGCTCCTCTCCCCGCACCTGTCGCACTTGTGCTGAGCTATGCAGCGCTAGACTTCAATTTTACCTCGTGGATGTCCCCTGAGAATCTCCAGGTCCTGCGCTCGGAGCAGTCCTCGGGTAATCTTCCGGGGATACACGAGTTGGCATCGCAGAAAGACCACTTGCAACACGTCAGCCCGCTAAGCATGGTGGGAGACCGCAAACATGTGTCCGGACGCCGGAAATTATATAGACGCAGGAGCTGGAAAAATACGTTGTTGGATTTTACAGGGGTAGATCCTGACGCTGTCAGGTCAAAGCCGGTGCCATCTCGGCACCACTCCACCTTGGGAATGAAGAAAAAGAGCTCCGTGGTATCGTTTGGAACGCGCGCTGGGAGAGATAGCGCGCGAACCAACCCGATGCGACACGATGATAGTGGTTTTTGGGCGGGTTCTGAGAGTGATGAGGACGAGCCTGTGAGAGAGGAGGACCGGCCACTTGAGGATCGTGTGCGCTATGTGTACCCTGAATGTGTTGGTAGCGGCGATGGTGCACACTTGCAGCAGACGCTCGAGAAACAGCAGGAACAACTCTCTGCAGCTGTGGCGGAGGCTGATAGTAAAGCATCGTCTACCAAAGGCGAAGACAAGAAGCGCGAACCGATTGGCACCCGATTGACCATGACTAGCCGCACAGGATATTTCCAGGATAGGATCATACCTCCCAGTATGGTACGAACTTTTGATTCGTTCTTTAATTCCATTTGGTATTGATGAACTCGACAGATGCGCGCGATGGCCATCCTCTACATTGGTCCTCACCATAATCCGGATTTTGCCACTGATTATTTTATCTCGCCCATCCTCACGCCCGCGAAACTTCTAGCGCAGTTTCCTCCGCTTCTGATGCAATGTGGTGAGAAGGATCCATTTGTGGACGATACTGTGATTTTTGCAGGGCGTGTCCGCGAGGCTAAACGTGCGCGTAAGATTGAACTGGATCTTGCACTTTCTGGGAAGAGTGCCCGATTTGGGGAAACGCTCCAAATGAGCTCCGCGCACCTCGAGTGTGACGAGGAGCTGGAGAAGATGAGGAAAGAGAGGGACCAACTCGCGAAAGAGACGGAGGACGACTGGGTGCAAATGGTGTTGTTCTCTGATTGGAGCCACGGGTATCTTCAGATGATGTCCCTGATGAGCGAGGCGCGGGCTGTGGTGGAGGATTTGGCCGACTGGATGGAAGATGCGTTTGTGAGGTACAGCGGTAAAGAGAACGGCAGCCTGTGCGGCAGGGTTGAGGTCAAACCTGTTGATACTCCTGGAACAAAGAAGATCCGGTCACGGAGAAATTCGCCGCAATCATCGTCTCTGACCCCGAAACGGGTGAGTGGGGACGCACACGCCGATGGCATCCCTAGCCCGTTTACATCTGAAACGGAGACGGACGACTCGGGTATCACATTTGTGGCTCGGAAAAGGCTTGCTATGACGGAGGGAAGCTCTGTTGGTTCGACGCCTCCGATGAGCTCGCGAAGGGGATCTGGGGAGCTTGCTGAGACGGTGTTGCAAGCGAAGTTGGGGCATTTGCGCCGTGGTGACGAGAAGCAGGCTGACACGGCGACCACGACGCCTCAGAGCAGTACGCCTCGTGGAGGAAACGGAAAGACAGGACAACGGATCACAGAGAGTGAACTGCTGAGGCGGAGGAGGTTATTGGATGCACACATATTTGAAGGACAAGGTAGCTCATGAGGATGACTTGCGAACCCGACGGTAAATCTAATTATGTTTCACGGGATGGGAATGACGTTGAGCTGTGCAACTCCGGTAACCGGCGGCTAGGTCGGTCGTGAGAAATTACGGTAATGTATAGGATTGCTGTGCTGTAGACACAGCCACTCTTGGATGGGTTCAAGATCTTTGTCAATCGCAGTATACCGTTAGTTCAAAGGTCTGCTGCACTGGATTTTTCAATTTTTTTTTAGTTCTAATCCCTTTAAAAAAAAAGAAACTTGGTCATTGGAGGGAGGCTGTGTGTCACCTTCAAAAGGCGCTAGGAGAGCGCTCCAGATCCAGTCATCCGCTCCCCACCCGTTGTCCTGAAAAGTCTCAGCATCCGCTTCTGTTCGAAACTTCCGTTGATCTTACAAGCTTCAAATCAAAGAAGCTCTCTATTCCCTCGCCTAAATAATAAAAAGGTCCTATCAATCATGAATCTGGATTCGACACGGGCTCACTGGTCGTCTCCCACAACCATTCAATCTCAACAAGCTTATAACAATCAGCATTTTATTTCATCTGAATCCACAAATATGTCTCAGCCACAGCAGTCTTTTCCTCCAGGTGCAGGTCCAAATGACACTCCAGACCAATACCCTCCAGGCCATGCGTACAGGAGGAGCCAGTCGAATTCTCCGTTCCGACACACCACACATCCATCACCGTATCCACAACCAACCATTCCACCAATTCAAGGCCAACCGGAATTAAAGCAGGAGTCATACTACACACCAACCTCGGCAGAGTTATACACCCATGCCCAGGTTCTCGCTTCCGGAGCAGGAGAGGGGTCTGCTTCCGCCCATTACACTTCTCCGACCGCCATAACTCGTCTTCCCCCTATTTTACAAGTAGAGAAGAAGCAGGTCACAACATCCGCAACACAGGCTGCAAGTGCAAGCAGGCGCAGAAACGAGGCACATTTCGCCTGTCCAGTCCCGGGTTGTGGGAGCACATTTACACGTCGATTCAATCTCAGAGGTGCCCAATTACACCATATGTCTGTATTCTCTAATGAACCATCATCCACCAGGTCATCTTCGATCTCACACCGAGGAACGCCCGTATGTGTGTGAGTACCCCGATTGCAAGAAAGGCTTTGCAAGACAACATGACTGCAAGTAAGTCTTACTCCCTGACCCTTCCTCATAATACTCTGCTTCTCAATCATATATTTGGCTTCGGCCGACCGCTGTCCCTTATCGCGTCATCGATCCTCTTCCCAACGACATGCTCACGTCATGATCTGCACAGGCGACATCAAGCACTACACGCCACACGCTCCCAAGCCAACATTTGCCAAGGCTGCAAAAAGACCTTCAGCCGACTGGATGCCCTAAACGTAACTTCTCTATATCGTGATCAACGCACATCCGCTAACGTCGATCCCCTTTGGTTCTATCCAGCGACATCGTAAGTGGCTATTACCGGTGTTCTTGACAGTCAAATACTTACTATTCCGCGGTATAGTTCGTTCCGAGGGTGGTTCTGAATGCAGACAGATTGTAGAAGCTCAGCAGCAGGCTGCAGCACATGCTCAAGCGATCACACAGTCTCAGGGTCCTCCACTACCTGACCACCCTCCCGGCAATCAGCCAGGACCCAGTTCAAGCACTGCCAGTTAGTCGACTCCAGTGGTTGACACGCATAGACAGTTGGACTCCCAGAACGCTTTTAGATCTTTCTATTTCATGTCTTCATGATTCCTCTTTACACTCAGGATGTAAGATTACCTGAGCTATAGGCTCATCATCATTCATTCCCACGATGTACACACTCTTGTAACGATCCCAACGCTTTTTCTCCCTTTAGTGGGCTTACAGGTTAATATACTTTGCTCTTAATTGTTACCCCACCACGATCCGTGGGAACTTTCAGAAAACACGTGAGAAATGTGCTCTCCTCGGCTATCACTTACAGGGTGTAGATTGACAAGTGCATGACTTAGTACTCATCCAACGCTTCTCTTCCTCTCCCATCACGATGTCGCTTGCAATGCTCGTCGGTGGAGCTGAATGTGGGCCATCCAACCCGCTTCAGAGCCTGTCCAAAAGGTTCGACCAAGACCGCGGAGTGCAGCAGGTGCGTGCGGGGTTATGGGAAGCCCTACGGTTATTAACCATTCTACCCCACTGCAGGATTTCATCGGTGGCACGCGTGCAGGCTCATCTCGAGAGGTAAGAATACACTCTCATAATCAAATAAACCCGATAACATCCCACACCCAGGTGTTCCGCACCCAGCAAGCTACTTCACCAGAACTGCAACAGCATGCGGAACGTTTCTTTAATTCGACGCCTGCGCCCCAGACCCAGCTTGTAGTCCCTCAGCCTTTTAATCTCGTCGGATTGCATGATGCCCTCCCGCAAGTTCAAGCATCTGTTCAATCACCGCAGACCCAGAACCCATTTCCCTCGGGCTGGGCGAGTGATTTTTTGGTACAGCAGGTGCAGACACCTGCATCTGCGATCAAGCATATCGAAGCTCAGCAAGATCGAATGCAGAGTCCTATTTCGACGCCTATGACCCCAGGACTGCAAGGTGCGTGCTTGTGGTGGGTACAGTGAATATATGCGGACTTCAAGTGTTAGGAAGTATGCCCTGGAACGCCTCGCATGCGGGCTACAGAATGAGTCCTATGTCTGGCATGATGGCTGCAGTGCCGATGCCGATGCAAAGATCTGCTTTGCAGACTGATCGTGCGTTCTATAGTTTGATCAAATGTGATCAAACGCTCATACATTGTCTGAAGAGATGTCATGGGACAGAGAGTTTCAATCTCAAGAAACGATATTGAATGCGCATGTCGTCTCAGTTGCAGAATCTGTTCACACCGCGTCAAAGCCTGCACCGAAAGATGACATGGCACAATTAGCAGCACGTGTCATTGATGCTGTCCAGGGCGAGCAGAATCCCAAATTCCACCAGAGCCAATTCATGAGCCTCATGCGTCAGTTTCGGGACGGCGAAGTCATTATTGAAGAAGACAAGATCGTTCCGAGCGAAAACAGCACTGCCGTTCATGTAGACGTCAAGGGAAAAAGGCGTGCATTTGACATTCCTGTGCGAGAAGTTCAGGAGCCGGTCCGGGTCCATTCAGTACCAGCGAGTTCCATCCAGGGCTACCAAGGTTCTGTCGAATTAAACGAGGCGTATAGCCACCAATACAATATCAATAACGCCAATGATGCTTATTTTCAACAAGAAAACGAAGAGTTCTCGAAATACTGGGATGCTCATTATACAGGACCTGTGCCCAACACTATATCCGCGGGCGAGCAAGGCTCGTGGCATGAACTCCAACGAGACTGGGATGCCTTTGAAGCTACCTCCACGGGAATTAAAGCCTTGACAAATTACCAATTTCAGGAGAACAATCCTTATCTCTTGGGCGATTCATCAAGGACGCGTCATCATGGAATGCACGTGAGTGAAGTTCAACGTGGCTATGATGTCAGTCACAAGGGTGCTTTTGTTTTTCACATGTATGCTGACTCCGCTCCATCTCAAATAGAGCGTGCTCGAACTGGAGGCGGCTGTCCAGCGCGACGGGAACAATGCTGCAGCATGGTACGAGCTTGGCGTCAAACAACAAGAAAATGAACGTGAAAAGAAGGCTGTCCATGCCCTGGAACGTTCTGTTGAACTTGATCCGACGCACCTGGGTGCATGGCTTGCCCTATCCGTATCTTACACCAATGATAGCAACCGCATGGGCGTTTACAACGCAATCAAAGAATGGGCGATCCGTAATCCCAAGTACAAGCATATGGTACAGGGCACCACATTGACAACGGCTAATGTATCCTCTCCTGGCGATTTTGAGACGTTGATAGAGTGTCTGATCAGTATGGCACGGTCCGTTGATGAGGTGGGAGGTGTGGATGCGGATGTACAAGTGGCGCTTGCTGTGCTGCTAAACACGACAGATGTACGTGCTTACGACCTCGGTTGTTTCCATCTGTTCCGAGAGTCATGGGCTGATTACCTATGCTATCAATTGATTTCATAGGAATATGCCAAGGCGCAAGATTGTTTCCTGACGGCGTTGGCGGTCCGCCCGAATGTGATTGTTTCAAAATTGAGTTTATGGGCGCGAGACTGAAGTAAATTATTAACAGGACTGGCTTCTGTATAACAGAGTGGGTGCCACGATGGCAAATAATGGGCAGGCCGAGGAAGCACTTCAGTTCTATTATCGGGCACTGGATCTAAACCCTGCATATATACGAGCGAGGTATGGTAACCCTTTCCTCATAGTTGGTTGTTGTGGGTGCTAAGCGAAACGCGCTATGTGGTAGGTTCAACCTGGGTATTTCCTGCATTAATCTTCGGGTGGGTCTTTCTTATTCCGAGAAGCTGCGAAGCTGTGCTGTTGTTGACGTTGGTTTGACAGCGGTATGAAGAGGCGCAGTCACACATTCTCGATGCGTTGGTTTTGCAAGATAGTGATGGTGTGGCGGACAATAATGGCATGAATGACAAGCGTGGTGTGACAAACTCCACACTGTGGGATAGCCTCAAGACGACTTGTTTGCACCTTCAGAGGTCAGACCTTGCAGCGCTATGTGATAAGAGAGACCTGGATGGTAAGTTTTGGGACATCATCTGATATTGATAAGGGGTTGATGACAGCATGATGTATAGGATTCAGGAATGCGTTTGAAAGCGGGCCCTGACGAGCCGATCCGTGTCATGATGTGTCCTGTAATTTCGCACTTTGTTTTACTGCGTCTAGCACCGCTTGCCATCTGTATTTTACCTCGCATGTGCATCAACTGGAACCTTGATGGGGCTATCAGTTTAAAGTAGTCTCCGGGCTAGTAGCGATTAGGTCAAACCTGATGTACTTGGACCCGGAATACCTGTGCTCGGACCATGAATACCTGTGCTCGGGACAGGTATACCGAGCCGTCTATTCCTCTCAGCTACCAATAGCTGGAACCACGGCAAGGTCTCTGGGTCGTTCGGCTGGATTGGATGCTCCGCCACTTTTTTCATTGCGAGCAGGGTCTTTTGCTTGGCCTCGAAGCGAGATTTTTGCTCTACGACGAGGTCTCGAATTTCTTGGACGTCGGCGTCTGACATTGGAATCATGGTAGGCGTACGTCTGATCATGGTGTATATAGCGAGGTTGGATAATATATTGGTGGTCTGTAGTGTAATACAAGCCCAAGCGCTAATTTGACGATGTAGACAGTGATGAGCGGTGATAATGAGGTTTCAAATAAGCGCCCCAAGCTTGGTTCGATTTGGCGCTGACAACAAAGACGTGTTCACAACTGTTTGGTCACTAAACGACACGCGACACGGAACGCAGCAGCGGCGCAGCAGAAAAACCTTGAACAAGTACTGTGCCCACAGACCAAGCACAGACCATTCTTTCAGCCAACTACCATCCAACCTAGACTACTAAACAATCATGGAAGCCGTTATTCGTGTCACTGACGCCCTCAAGTCTTTTCGGGTACGTAGTAATCTCTATGAAAGAGAAAGGCTTCTGATGCTCAAGAACTTTATTCAGGAAACCCGCTTGAGCACCCTCAGAACTCCTGCAGAGTTCTTTGATGTCCACCGAATTTCAAGACCTGCAGATTTTAACACGGCTGTATCGGTGCGTTTCGTGGGTTGTTGCATACCCTGTGCTGAGACCGGACTCGTAGCGACTCACATATAACACTCGGTATTTCTCGGGGAATTACACTCTCATCGTAGCTGCTCTTGCAGTATATTCCATGTGCGTAGGGTCCCAGCCATGAGCCCAACCCTGAACCCGCAGCTGACGCCGTACCTAGTATCGCAAGTCCCCTCCTCCTCTTGTCCCTCATCTTCCTCTTTGGAGGCTTTGCCGTCATCAACCGTTTTGGTGCGATTTCTCTATCTCTTTCTCTTTTGATTGGGGGCTGACATGGTGCTATAGAGGAAGTCTATGGGCAATTCGTCACCCAAAAGTCCCTCTACACAGGGCTCTTCGTGATTGGCATCCCCCTCCTGTGGTTCTCCTCTCCATTTATGACCTTGTTCTGGCTCATTGGAGCATCCGCATGTCTCATTCTCACCCACGCATGCTTGATTGAACCGGGTGTCGAGAGCGAATATGCAAATATCGAAGGAGCAGTGTAAATGCCATGGGGAAAGAGAATGGGAATTGAGTGTGGTTGTTGTACTCCTTCGAGATTGGACTATTTCCATTGTTTCCCCGAATCCCAATTCCGGCCGCTCGTTCTTATTCGTCGATACCTCGTCTTCAATATATAGGCGCTTATTTTCGTTGCTCATGAATGCGTGCATAGATTGGAATTGGCATGGGATGGACTGAAAGCCAGCTTCATCATCTACATTTAGGGTATCAGTACTAGGATAATGATTCTATGATTGCAGTAGCAGCGCAAGCGAAATCATGTGCAATATAAGAAGCTCATAATGTAATGTACAGAGTTAAGCCATCCTCTCCAAGGAATGTAGTATCTCTCGGTACAAATGTAGATAGATAGAAAGATAGATAATCACAATATCATCCGGGTGGTACATCGGGTCAAAGGAGCGGTAACCACTGGCCTTTTGCGCACCTGACGTCAGGATATTGATGGGAGTCAAGAGACTACTTACCGATGACTATGCTGGGAAGATCAAAGATGTCCCTTCGTATTGAGAAACAAAAGGTCGAGGGGATCGGCGCGCCGGAGGGCTTGAGGAGAACGCAATGCGAGTATACTGATTTGGTCGTATTCTCAAAGGCATGAGAGGCAAAGTTTTCCCAGTATTCGACGACAGATTGATTTTCGAATAGCTGACACCAACACCGGGTCAACGTGATTTCAAGAAAGAGACAAAGTATACGGACTTCATATATGTACTTGCGCTTTCCAACGAGGTCTTCCAGACGCCACTCAGTGAGCATGCAAAACTCGGGTGCGACGAGACAAATTTCGCCGGTCCGCCTCCAGACCACCGTTGGTGTGCCGCTGTACGATATAAGCTTTTCGAGTTCCTACATGGGAAATCAAAACATGCGTCATGCGAGAACAAAGTAATAAACGTACGAGCAGTGATCTTTGGAAACATTTCTCGACAAACACCTCGTCCTCATCCGTCATGGGCATTTGCAGAGCAATAAGCGATGGTCGGAAGATGGCGAGTGCTCGGACAATGCGTAGTATGTCATTCTTCTCAAAACTGAAGGATCCAGGGTCCCAGGGGCAATCCAACCCAAGATAATATTAGGAATTGACCACACAGGCCAGGAGCTCTCGACTTCTCAGCACACAGAGTATACGCACCGACTCGGGAGATGCTTCATGAGAAAGTGGTAACCTTCGGTATAATCGTAAGGCGCTGTTACGTTGATGGTCTGAATGGGAAGATGAGCCAGGCACAAGATGAGAAAATAGACACGAACAGAATGATGATCGCCACTTTGGATCGTAGGCGATGGTGACGTCCGCGACGAAGACTCGTAGGAGTGAGAACGAGTATCCCTCGATGGTGTGCGCATTACACTTGAGGAACCGAGACCAATGACACCACGCGAATAGTGCAGTACAAGCGGGTGATCTGGAGCCGATAACTGCGGCTGTGGTTGAGCGTAGGAATATTGCAGCGCTGGCGACGAAGTTCGACATAGTGGCGCAGGGTAGCTTGCAAGGAAGGTTGGCGATGGGTGAGAAGTAGACAGGCTGTCAGACTGCGGCATTGATAGCTGAGGCGGATCGCCGAACGGGGAGCCAAAATTGCTTGGCGCTCTCTGCATATACTGGGGTTGTGCGTGAAGTGGCTCAGGAGACCACGCTGAATTTGGAATTGGCTGGGAAACCTGTTGCTGCTGTGACGGAGATGGCGCTGCACCGGATTCTGGAGGACTCGGATTACCCAAGATCGCAGAAAGTATGGAGTACTCTAAGTTGGCGGCCTCGGAGCCGAACGTGAAATTGGGATCGAACGATACATTAAAGAGCGGATCGTGCGATTGGAAGGGTTCAGCTACACGCAGTGTCAGAATATCACACGACTAGACAAAAGAGCCAAGACGTGTTACATGTCTGTTGGAGCGCGGGCGCGGGCTCTGAACTCGATTCAGGCACTCTGCCCTTTTTCTTAAGTTGTTCTGTCAAGGGCACGTGATCAAAACTAACCGGGCGAGCGGAGATACAGAAAAGCACGCACGAAGTTCGTCATCGTCGAGGAGATACTTGGCTTTCTTGCGGTGACCCTCCGTACAGGAACTCGCGATTCCGCGCTTGACACAGCGCTGACAAGGACGAGCTACCAGAGGAAATATGTGAGGTCGACATGTGCCAGATCCGGGAAACAAACAGGTGACCTACAATCATCACATGTTAAATGTGCTTTCTGGCAGTGCGCGCAGGCACGATTCGCTTTCTTTTTCTTGGGACCGTCCCTGCTTTTGCGCGGAGCTTCGGTGTCTTCATCGCGTCTACGTTTCCTCACAGCAACTTTTTCTTTTTGTGTGCGGTAATGAGAAGGGCCTGCCTGCGGTTCTGGAGTGACCATCTGGGAAGGATTCACGTATGCACTAGATGGTGAAGGAGCAGCGGTAGTCACAGGGGATGGGTCGACCAAAGTAGTCATGTTTGAGGATGTAGCAGTGAGCGCAGAATCTGCCATGAGAATTGTTATGAACTCATATAACGATCAGTTGTTAAGACTTGTAAGAAGCAAGAGGAAGAAGGACTATGACCGTCTGTTGCAAGCAAGGGAAACTTTGACGTCGGCCGTAAACCGATGAGCGACTGATTTCCTTCCTATTCCAATTATTGCCAAGTAAATATAATATTTTTACTATTTTGCTTACATAATTAATCAAACAGCCGTAAACCGGTCGGCATCGCCGATGACGGACCGGATTAATTTCGGCTTGACACTTCGTTCGCTTTAGCATGAGGCAAAAATTCTATAGGCTCAAGGAAATCTGGTCAGGCTCTACTCAAAACCCGCTAGCTTGGACAAAGTTAGTATGCCTGGTGACAGTATCACAGCTGTGAAACAACTTTTCACTAGGCTGGTTTATTCACTCGGTCGTGAAACTGCCACACGCGAACTCAAATGGATGAAGAAAGCTCTGATCGCATCTCATTCTCCCACACTTGCTGCAATGCTCCAGCGCAGGTTGAGCGGAGAACCACTTCAATATATCTTGGGTGTGCAAACTAGTCCATCAGACCCATGTGCTAATACCCATGCAGATCTCTAGGCACTACGCCATTTGGTCCACTTGACCTGCTAACACGGCCTCCAACATTAATACCTCGTCCTGAGACAGAAGACTGGACTCTTCGCCTTGCGGATATGTTAACTCCGACCCCCGTCCGTCCGCTAACCGTCCTCGACCTATGCACTGGCACCGGTTGCATTCCTCTTTTATTATGTCACCTCTGGCCACCAGGCAGCACTCGTGCTTATGGTGTAGACATATCTCAGCACGCAATCCGCTTAGCCACAGATAATGCTGCACGTTGCAACATTCCGTCATTCCAGCCGCCTCCATACAGTCAAAACGTATTTATTCCAGTGCTTGGTGATCTCCGTGATCCGGACGTCTTCAAACGCCTCCTGCCGCCGTTCGACATTATTACGGCGAATCCTCCTTATATTCCAAAACGAGAATACGACAAACTTCCTGTATCAGTCAAGAATTACGAAGATCCTGCCGCATTGCTGGGGGACCCGCCAGATTCCGAGGAACAGGATGGCCTAACCTTCTATCGTCTCATTTCCAAGATTCTCAGACAAAAAGGGATGCTGCGTGACGGTTCAATCGTGGCATTGGAAGTGGGCCGAGCTCAAGCAGATGCGGTCGAGGGCATACTCCAGCAGTCAGCAGGCTTGCGAAACACGCAAGTATGGAAAGACCCATGGAATGTCAAACGTGTCGTCCTTGCACGCGCTTGAGGATACTCACATCCACGTGTCATATCCTCGGGTGATCGACGCTCTTCTCATCTCCAGATGCGCGTAATAATAGCAATCTTACAGTATTCTTACTCCGTTTCTGCCGTGACTCATGACGTACAAGATATGAAGTCTCTGCCACTTCCCTCGACAACGACGTGGTTGACCCATGATCGAGAGAAGCCTAACTGTTGATTCGTTCTCTGAACGGAAGTTCTTCTCAGACTCCGGATATTTCACGGCGACCACACGTGGCATTTTGCCCACACGCGGGGAATACGGACGGGAATCTCCCACTGCGAAGGGTGAGACGCCATGACAATGACAGTTATTGCACGTGGCGCTTATGTGGCAGAGCAACCAAACTTGATTGGCGGTGACAGCCGTTTGATCATGCTGATGGATTATGAAGGTTGTTCGCAATCCAATAATCACTCGGAACTTCGGAAGGTTTGTGATTTTTATTGATTTGATGTTTCGCAGAAAGCCGAAGTGTGAATTCTATGCTGAGTGCTTTCACTGTGAGCAGCTTACATTAATGAAAGTTTTGATCAGCCACATGCAGACCCCTCCGTCGTCTCCAGAGTCTAGCTCTCACCTTATCTCGTCATATTCCCGAGCCCAGCAAGCCCCACATTTTCGTCTAAAGATGAGGTTATTCCATAGTTGGTGCTGAAAATTGGCATTCCCTTGGCTGTTCTCCCATTCGGTGGAGGTGACATTGATGGAGGTGGAGAGATTTCTTGGGAGGGAAGCGAGAGTGAGTTAGAAAAGATGTCTGATGAGTCCTCAGGGAGGAATGATAATTCAGTATGTGGACAACAGTGTACTGTATTCTAGGTTTCAGACCATAGGTTTCGACTCCAGAATGCAGAGGACCACGACATTGGTTTGTATCTCCTTGTAAGATTTTTGCTCCGTCCGTTTATGTCTGAGGTCGAATCGTCCAGGGATGCACCATCCGTGGAAGAAAGTCCAACAACATGATGCCGATATTCGCAATCTAGGGAGACATTCACCAGTGTCGCCTCCTCATCTGGCAACATGACTTCTCTATCGTACTAACCCCTGCTTGCACCATTTCCTCCTCTAATGCCCCAATTACCGCCATGACAGAGTATAACTGGACCTTAGAATGCAAAGGATAACGACTCGTTGGTTTAAATGGGTATCTTGCGCTCCACAGCCGTTCCGCACCATCGCCAGGGAAACTTGTTCAACGAGACGAGACGAGTAGTACAACAAATATTCGTGATTGATTCGCGGTGCTAGGATCATGTGGGCTAGTACTACATTATAAGTGCCAATTCGTGGCGGAGTCTGGCGGTTACAGACCATCCATTTTCTTCAACACAACACCATATGTGACAGCCCAGTACTTTGGATCCTTCATTATTTTCAAACCACTCAAAATGATGATTGGAACGATGCATGTGCTGCTTCTGCCGCCATTCTCTGCCAACTAGCATCCCACAGGTTCCCAAAGTTGGACCCAGATACATCACTCTGTCAAGTTCCTACTCTGAAATAGAGCATCGCTTCCCCGCTAAGGGTACGTGTTCCCAACCCTCCAGCATCGAGCAAGCAGCACATTGGTCTGAAGGATGACATACGTGATCTCCCAGATGCATCTCAAACCTTTGGTGTCGGTGCACCAGTTCTGGCCCGCAGTCGTGGTGCATGCCAAGGATACTGGTGAGGTGCGCTTCCAATATGCACTGATTGTATGCAGTGGATTGCCTCAAATGAATGATGATTGTGTTTTTTTACTCGCAAATGTGGTCGCATCGAGAGATTGGAACACGTGCGCTGTGCACTAAAACTAACATCAAGTTCTAGTATGTACTTCATATGTAACCTTTCGCGTAAGCGCTGAAAGTCAACTTACCTGCGAGCACGAAATATCGTGTTGAGCGCTGAGCAGTGGAAGTCTCTCGGCACTACCAGTGCAGCAGTGCTTCTAGCGCTTACTAATGGCAATGACTCATGTGCACCATGCTAGTCCGAGCAAGTCGTTGAACCTCCTTCCGGGCCCGGCGGCACAAAGTACCCAGATTTTAAGTTCCACCAGGTTGGCTTCGGTCACTAGTACTAGTACTAGTTAGTACGAGCCAATGGGTATTGGTTCTACTATCTACTGCTGCCTGTGGCGCCGCTGCTCGTGTGTTTGAATTAACGAACAACCAAATTCGTCCGCAAGGGCCCGTTTCCCAACAAGATAAGATATTCATCTATCGCGGGGGGAGCCGGCAGAGGAATCTTTTCCTACATCCACCACCTTGTACGCAAAGCCATCATGGCATACGAGAACATCCCGCTTGAAGCCTTCCATGAAACATTCAAATTTAATACTGGTGTGTATTGTACTTGCTCAGCTTTGTTCAATCCTCACGCAACATGTTGAACTCAGAGCTCTCCAGTGTCGCGCTGGAAGGAAAGGTTGTGAAGGTCTCAGACGAGTTTTTTGCTGAGGCATTTCATCTGCTTGAAGTCGGGGCAAGTTCTACGGCCAGTGTGACTTTGCAAAGCACTTTCTAAGTTCCTCCCAACAGCCAGCTCCCAGCCTCAAAGGGCAGTTTGGTCCTAATGGCGCGTTGTACAGCGGCTGGGAGACACGGAGACATAATCCTTCCTATGACTGGTATGTTGAGGAGGTTTGATCCACATAATGATATGTCGCGATATAAGTATTCTCCGTACAGGTGTGTCGTTAAACTTGGTACGTGGGGCACGATCGTCGGGTTCGATATCGACACAACCCACTTCAACGGTTTGTCTCACTCTTATCTTTACACAATAAATGTTACCGATAAGCTCGTCGTAATGAGTAGGTAATGAAGCTCCTGAAGTGTCCGTAGATGGTATTATTGACTCATCACTGGATGAACATGACGTGGACAATGCAAAGGTTCGTGTCTGTTACTCGCGTCCGCTTTTCCTAATTGATATATGACGCTACAGTGGACGGAAATATTACCTCGCGTTCCCCTCGGCCCGTCTCAACGGCATCTTTTCAAGATACCAGAGACTGAACGAGTGAAGTTTGTGAAGTTGAACATGTATCCGGACGGTGGTATCGTAAGACTCGTGTCCAACCGCTCGAATTGTGAAACTCACGTGTTTAATTATAGGCGCGTTTCCGAGTCTACGGTAACGTCGCTCCTGTGCAGTCTGACAGCCCCCAAGAAGTATTCGACCTCGCCCATGTCTTCGCTGGAGGTCGCGTGACATTTATGTCTGATCAACATTTTGGTGTTGGCGCTAATCTGATTCTCCCAGGACGAGGTGCGTATCTCGCGCTTCTCGAGAGTTTGATTTTGGTGCTATATCTGTGCAGGTAGAGATATGGGCGATGGTTGGGAGACTAAGCGGAATCGGCAAAAGGGCCACAAGGATTGGGTAATCATTAAATTGCAAGTCACTGAAACCTCCCAGAGTCCATGAATTGACCTCATAGGTGACTATTTAGGGGCACACCAGGCCATCTAGCAACAGTCGAAATCGACACGGCGCATTTTAAGGGCAACTTCCCGGAGAGCTGTGAGCTCCATGCTTTGTACAGCGAAGATGATGTACCAGATAGCGACGCTGCCGACTGGACACAGATTTTATCCCCGGTCAAGCTTGGGCCGCATCGGAGGCACTTCTTTGCACTGGAAGCAGATATTTCTGTTGCCTACACGCACGTAAAGCTAACCATATATCCTGATGGTGGTATCAAGCGCGTACGAGTCTATGGCACGAAGGGACCCTGTTCCACTACAACAGAACTTACGATCAGATCCAGTGACACAACAGACAACGATGCTGTTGCACCACCTGAGTCGGCACCTGCAGCAATGAAACCGGGAAAAACCATACCTGTTCTCCCTCTTACACCAGAAGCCTTTTTGCCCTTTGGCCAAGTCATTCAAGCATATGGTGACCATACGGCAGCCCCCCCAGGGACTAAGATAACGCCTGCGAATCAGGGATCTGCAACCAAATTTCATAAGCTTTCACTTTTAGAATCGTCGTATCCGGCTGGTCTGGGGGCTAGCAGTGGGCTGTCTGTCTATCGCTGCAATCCGACAAAAGTTGTTAACGGTGGTGTGGAGCTCAAGGTCGTCGAGCGTCACCCATACACGAACCAGGCCTTCATTCCCATGGGAGGGGGAGGTATACAGGGTGACGAGGCGCTGAAGGAGCCAGGTAGTGCATACCTTGTGGTGGTCGCCCACAATGGAGCAGACGACAAACCCGACCTCAATACTCTTCGTGCATTCGTAGCGAGTGCAGGGCAAGGAATCATGTATAACACTGCAATTTGGCGTAAGTGACCTACCAACATTTCCTTTTCCAATTTTTTGAAGCATGATTCAGATCAACCGATGACGGTTTTGTACAAGGTAACGAGCTTCTTTAATTTTCTCGGAAATGCGCGAGCTCACCAACCTTCTGGAAGCCAATGGACTTCACTTGCGTGGAGACGCAAATCGGGAACGGTGACAAGGCAGATTGTGAAATATTGGAGTTGGAAGCTAGCGAAGTGGTTATTTTGGCGCTTCCGCGTCACTAGGTTACCTTCCTGTTCGATACAACACGCCTTCGAATGAATGATCGACAAAGCGCGATGTCAGATTGGAGTGATGTGTATTATTTAGGCTTTAGTGTTGTTCAGGATCAAGCCACGATCTAGGTTTGTGAGCTCTATGTAGGTCAGTGATGTCTATTAATGTAACAAATCTACTTCTTTGCCTGCGGCATCGTCTTACGGTAGGCTTCTTCTAGTTCCCTCTGAACGTTGGGTAGCACAGGCATGTGGTTCTACAAGGACAACATCAGCTCCTACCCTTCAACCAACAGGCATAACATACCTTATACTCCATGGTAAACTCGCCCTTGCCCTGCGTCGCACCGCGGAGCTGACTCGAGTAGCCAAACATGTCATTCAGAGCGACTTCTGCAATGCAAACGAACTCTTCGTCGCGGACCTCACTGTCAATGATAGTACCTCGCCGTTGATTCAGTCCACCGATGACAGCGCCTATAGAAGAAGTTAGAGTTCATCCACGCAACTAAAAGGGTCGAGACGTACTCTGGAATTCGGATGGGGCGACAACCTCGACAGTCATGATAGGCTCGAGAATGACCGGCTTTGTATTTTTATAAGCTTCGCGGAATGCACCAATAGTGGCGTTTCGGAAAGCAAGTTCAGATGAGTCCACGGCATGGAAAGCACCATCCTTGAGCACGAAGCAGCAGCCAGTGATGGGGTTACCCGACAATGAGCCCTTCTCAAGCGCTTCGTAAAAGCCCTGTGCAAGAACATGAAGACACGGTTGATCTTCCAGTAACCACGTCAACGTACTTTCTCCACAGCAGGAATGAAATTAGTAGGGACGTTCCCTCCCATGACGATATTCACAAAGTCAACATCACGACCAAGGTCCTCGCTGTATTCCATAGGCTCAATGTATCCGATGACACGTGCGAATTGCCCTGCACCACCAGTTTGTTTCTTGTGCGTATAGTTGAACTCCGCACGCTGCGTGATGGTCTCGCGGAAGGCGACGCGAGGTTTGCCAGTGGTGCAAGCGACATTATATTCACGGCGCATGCGCTCGACGTAGATTTCCAAGTGAAGTTCACCCATGCCAGAAATGATGGTCTGCAGTGAAACGTGAATAAAGGAGTGACATTGCATACGAGCATACACACCTCTTTGCTCTCCTTGTCAAGATGAACTCTGAATGTTGGATCTTCCTTCTGGAATCTGTTCAGGGCACGAGAAAAGTTGGGAGTCTCTTTGCCTTCAGGTTTGATTGCGAGGGAAATCACAGGTTCGGGAACGAACATCGACGTCTTCAGAATAATATGGGTAAGACCAGCACCAGAAGGAGAGCATCAATGTGTTTACCATGGAAAAACTGGTCGAACCATCGGTGAAAGTGTCACCAGAGGAGCATTCAACGCCGAAGATAGCGCAAATCTCACCGGGACCAATAGACTCGATATCCTAAGTTCATAAGGACATGAGATCTAGAGGTGCGTAAACTGCAAAGACGCGTACCTCCATCTCGTTGCTGTGCATACGAACTAGTCGAGGGACCTTAACCTTCTTGCCAGTGCGGGCGTTATAAATGATACCACTCTTCTTCAGAGTGCCTTGGTAAACCCGCATGTATGTCAGCTGACCGAACCGTCCCTCCTCGAGCTTGAAAGCCAAACCAACGAGAGGTGCATCTGAGGCGGGGACAAGCGGAACAGGTGAGGCGGATGCAGGTTGGGTTGTATCATGGGCCGTCACGGTTCCCTCAGCTGGGTTCGCGAGGTAGGCGCATACACCATCGAGCATAGGTTGGACGGCGGTGTTCTTGATTGCAGAGCCAAGGAAGACTGGCGAGAACTTCAGACCGACGGTGGCGCGACGAATGGCCGCAACAAGCTGGGCAGTTGTGGGAGTCTCATCCATGATCAGAAGTTCACCCATTTCGTCGTCCACTTCAGCAAGTTGTTCGAGCAATTCGGTACGCTTAGCCTTGGCGAGATCGAGCACAGATTCAGGGATATCATCAGACTCTACGACATTAATGCTGCAGCATACGGTTAATACCGCTGGGGAAGACAAATTTTTAGAGACATACCCCTTTTCTCCTTCGTTGTAAATGGCCTTCCAACGTACAAGGTCGACGACACCCTTCAGCTCGTCTTCAACGCCTATAGGCACTTGAACCGCTGCAGCTGCAATCTTGAGTTTTGACCGAATCTGACTGATAACTCGCCATGGGTTGGCGCCAGGCCTACGGGGAGAAATGAAAATTCGAGCTTCAAATTGATGAATCGGCGCTTACCTATCCATCTTGTTGATAAAGGAAATTCGAGGAACATTATACCGTCTCATTTGTCGATCGACTGTGGTAGTTTGGCTCTATACAAATGATGAGACATTGTTGATCAAGTTTGACTATGTTTTGCACACCTGTACACCAGATACAGCACAGAGAACTAGAATAGCACCATCCAAAACACGGAGGGCGCGCTCAACCTCTATGGTGAAGTCGACGTGACCTGCAAAGACGCATCAATTTTAGCACGGAGTAAGTTAGGTAACTAATTTACCTGGGGTATCAATGATATTAATTGCATACTTTTGTTTTTCATTTGTCACAGGTGAGGTTGCTTCCCAATCACAAAACGTAGCGGCACTTTGAATAGTGATACCCTTTTCGCGTTCAAGCTCCATGCTATCCATCTTGGCACCAACAGCATCCCGACCTCGAACCTTTGCCGAATAAAAATCAGTCACATTCCATGGGAACAAATTTGACTGCGAAACAAATGCTGTTTGGAAACCAAAAGGATTGACCAACTCACCTCGTGAATTTCCCGAATCCGACCGGTATAGAACAGTACACGTTCCGTGAGAGTCGTCTTTCCGGAATCAATGTGGGCGGAAACGCCAATGTTCCTCTGGAAATTGAGCCTTTGAACATCTTTCCCTGTTAACTGATATGTGGGGTAAGTTGGTGGCTCATATTCCACTGGTGAGGACTTGGTGACCGCGGCTGCCGCTGAAGCAGCACGTCTGCCTGAGCATGATGCCAAGCACTGCTGAGAAGTTCTGGGTGATCTAGAACTGTATAACGCCCATTGCCATGAACTGGGCAGCCTCCGGACAAATGTTTGCATGACAGGTCAGAAGGACATGCAAAAATTAAGCGGGAGGCGATAAACCCGACAATCCGCTACAGCCGTCGGAGTTTCAAACCCAGATACTGTTCATTGCCAAGGTCCATTTTGAAAGTGTTTATTCTATTCGTCGCGTCCTACCAACGCCTCTTTTCATCCGTCATCATGTTGGAATCAAGGAAGAGGCCCTTGCCAGACGATGGAGAGGTTGCTCAAGCAAAAAAACGGGTGTTGACGAGCACGAGTGGGAGACCGGAGGTCAACGGCTTGACTACTAATCACGATGCAGAAGAACCTCCAGACAACCACCAGTTAGAGGTGATTTTGGCATCTTTTGTAGCCTTACAGCGTACAAAAACCTTACTCTTTAATAGCTATTTCGAAAGGAAGCTATCTTCAGGCGCATGAAGCACTACTTGAGAGAGAACGAACGGAATCAGGCGCGCATTGCTCAACTGGAGCAGAGAAGAAGCTCGTGCGAGGCAGGTCTAGTAGCCATTGCCGCATGCTGGAAGCAGGTATGTTATATGTTATTGCCATCTCAGTAGTGGGCATCAACATTCTGGTGGGATAGTTGGTAGACACCGTTCAAACCCTGACGCCACCAGAGGAACTTCCAGCTGTCGAAGTCGATACCAAGGGTGGGTCAAGCACTACCTCCACGACTTGCCTCCCGTTAAACATTGTACCAGAGATTTTCAACTTGTCACAGCACATTTCAACTGACTCGAGCCTCAAAGCTGCACTAGAGAAGAACATGCTTGCAACCGAAAAACTAATCACAAGCTTCATGAAGCTAAATCCGGTCACCTTCAATGATAAGGCATATCAACGCTGTCAGGCATCACAGACCGAGGTCAGTATTTTCACCTGGCCACACCATACAATGTTGACTCGACCTAGTGTGTTGCTCTTCGCTCCGAGATAGCACTTCTGCAGCAGAGGCTTGACGAAGTCCAGTCAGAGAAGGAGCAACTACACGACGACCTCATTGCTGCAGAGATCAAGTTAGACCGTATGCAAAGCGGCACTGTTGCAGCCATGCAGAGAAAGGGTGGGGCAAAGGAAGAGGCAATCCCGGACCAACCATGCCCACCGGAAGGAAGCACCCCAAATCATGCATCATCAACTCCACCAGTCAGTAACCAGGCTCCTCGTTGTTACATGGAACTCATTGTTTTTCCTAGCCGCTTCAAATAAATGGACATAATGATTCATCCCTGTCAGATAGCGAAGCTTTTCGATTGGAGCTCAAAATTTCCTCTGAACGCGCAAGTAAACTGGAGGCGGAAATTAGGATCCAGGCGGAGACCATCGCAAAGCTCGAGGTCGAGGTTTGTCAGTCATTACCTTCTGCAGCATAATACTTACGTCAAAACCTTAAAGCGCGCCGCTCCAACAGTTGAAATGGTCTCCGGGACTGTGCATTACAAGATATTATCTGAGCGTAGGGATCAGCTGGAGCATATGAAAGCTGAGAACGATAGCAGAATAGAACGGTTGGACGTCACGATACGAGACTTGCAATCAAGTCGGACGCAATTTGAGGAGGAGACTCGGGTAGGTTGCTTCACTCTTGTCCTCTTACTTGACCATTTCATCTTTGTCAGGCCTCTGCGCAACAAATGAATCAAGAACTCAAAGCTGTACTTGCTAAGCGGGATGCAGATCTCACTCGCCTTCGCGACCAACGTGAGCTGCTGCACGCCGAATTAAATGAACTTAGAAGTCGTGAAAATATAAAATATCAGTCATCACGGGAGCTCAAGGCCCTCGCTGAATCACGAGCGGTGCGCCAGTCACACACAGATTCATGCCAAGTTGTTGATACATTGCGAATAGGAAAAGATAACGCAACTTGAGTCGGAGGTTAGGAGACATAAGGCGAAATTAGCTGCGCACGCCGGCAATGAAGATCTCATGAAGCATTTCTGGGAGGGAAAAGTTGACGATCTACAATACGTGGACGGTCTTCGGAGAAAATTGATGTGCGCATCATATTCTAAAGCGTGGAGACGGGTACCATTGACATCACACAGTGAAACCGAAGCCAAGCTCACCGCACTTCAGCAATCCATGTCCACTATACGAGAAGAGCAACCCGATATTGCACGTCGTATTGCCTCAGAAGCAGCTACCCGAGAAGAGCTCGCGGCGGCCACAACAGAATTATCACGATATCGAACTCTTTTTGGAGAACCCTTTTCTTCAGACCTCGCTAGGCAATTGCAAGCGAAGGAAGATGAGCTCCAGAAAATGCGGCTTCTTACAGAGCAACATCAGTCGGCGGAAGACGCAATTTATGCAGAGGTGGAAAGGCTTTCGGGAGCATGGGAGGCTTTGGATGTGCAATTAAAGAATAAGGTAGTGAGCTTAACCACGGCGGAGGAAAAGGTCGCTAAGAGCGCACACGAGGTATGTCATCGCTTCTCATTCGTCCGGCAGGTTAAGTGTACTCTTGGTATCCAGAAAGCAAAGGCAGATAACAAGTACTTCGCGGCCATGCGCGACAGGGAGTCCGTCGAGATTGAGCGGAAAACCGCCATTCGGAACCTCGAGAAGCAAGCCAAGGTTGTCGAACGATTGGCTGACAGTGAGAAAAACTTGCAACAACAAATGGTGCGTTCCTTTCCCTGACATTCTACCTCTCCATCGTCTCTTACCATCGTCATTCTGACTCAGGGCTATCTCGAAGCAGTCAACCAGCGTCTGCATCGAGTGATGGATGAAGCAGAAACAAGATTCAATGCTCTTGAAGCCGATGCCCTGATGTACAAGAAACAGGCCGAAACTACCGAAGAGATGATGAATAATGTACGGTTTTACATCGTTGTCTGGTTCATATCCATAACTTTCCTGCCTAGGTTCGAAAGGTCGCTGACGAAAAATACGCCCACATCCACCACCTCAAGGGCTGTCTATTCAAGAGGGACGACGACCTTGCTCGTATGAAAGCCGAGGTCGATAAACTCCGTGTTGAGGCGAAGAAGTTGAGATCTGCTTCAGCAAGCGAAAAGGAAGCAGAACTTATGGAAGAGGCTGCGTCTGTCTGGGTACGCTGCAACTTCCTCAGTGTTTGAAGGTGATTATTGAATGGGTTGACAGAGACTCATTAAATGTTCGACATGCAAAGAAAACATGCGCGGAGTTGCTCTCACCAAGTGTTCGCACAGTACGTATCATTGTTGGAAATTGATAATACGTGGGGGAACTAATTCCCTCCTTTCCAGCGTTTTGCAAACAATGCGTCGAGGCGAGGATCTCGACACGTCAGCGGCGGTGCCCGCATTGTAATTCAGGCTTTGCACAGAGCGAGGTAGTGAACGTCCTCTTCCAATGACTGTCTCTCCCATTCCATCCCTACTCAAGCATAGACTTCTGGTAATCTTCGCTGCTTGGCGCCTTTTTTTATTGGACCGAATCTTCAGTCATGCAGCGATGTATTGTAGCATATTTTATGCCTTTTTATGGAGCACTCGTGCCAGGTAATGTAATGATATCTTTTTACTTTAGCACCTTTGTCGGTGAATGAAAGCGTTTGGAGGGGATCTCTTTAGTGATCCAGTTCCGCTCATGAGTCGTTAATCAGTGCATTCTAAAGCGATTTAAGTACAGAGGTGGTACATCGTCTTGTTCTCGATCTCATCGTTCGACGTTCATAGCGCTACTGCTCTGGCAGCGGAGATGTTGACTTATGTATTCCATGCAGCTGAGAGGATATCTGTGGTGTGAGTATTCGAGCGCTATCCTTGTGTTAGTTGTATACCCTGCCAGGCATGTGAGTTGCAAGAATCGAGGATCAAACTATTGATATATGGTTGCTTTCAAAATAAGTACATGGGATCACGACCATTGACAACTATGAGGGCAACACTTTTGTATTGCCCGTGCAATAACCTGGGAGCGTAGGATCTGCTAGGGCGGGGGGAAAATCGCACAATATCAACGGTACTGTGCTAGGCACTTGAGTAGCGTCGTAGACTGCCTACTGAAAGTTTTGGAGGGTTAGAAATCGCACTCGCCTATAGCTTATGCAATCGTGCAGTGTGTATTACGTACGCGTGTCCGTAGCCTTTGAATCTTGCCTTTCTCTGCTGTCGTCCTTGCTCTAACAGTCTGGTTTCTTACACATAGATGTTCCTATATGCGCAGGTCAGGTTGTGAGTAGGAAACTGTTGGGAACACATGCACCTTTGCAAGTTTCTCGCCTTCGGATAAAATAATGAGGCAAGACCGCAGACCCTTCAAACACCACTGCCTCGCGAGCCAGGAGAGGAGATTATGATTCCAGAAAGACCGAAATATATGAATGAGTTTCTCTTCCCATGGATTCAGAGCTCGCGAGAGATGGACGGCCCAGTTTTGACATGCGTAGTTGAGAGCGTCAGAGGTGTGTTGACTTTGTTCCCGTGCTTTATATGCAAAACTCGAAAAAAGCTCCATAGCATGGATGATCTCCATGTCTGGTGGAAGACGACCTTGTGATAATGCAACGGTCCGGGAATGATCCTGATGCCTCAACGCTAAGAATACCGGGAACATCAAGAAATCCGGCAGACTCTTGAACTGCTGAATAACTTGAAACGCTGGGTGCAAAGGTATCGCTTGAACGATTATGTACTCTCTGAGTGCCTCAAAAGTGTTTGAAAAGTCTTCCATAGTCACCCAGACAGTGGTCAACCGCCATGCATGACCATGTGGTGTCTGCAGCCAGTCTTGCCCGTCCTGGTTCTGCAACCAGTCTCGTCCGCCCTCTGACTGCAGCCATTTTCGTCCGCCCCCTGTCTGCAACCAGTCTCGCCCGCCCTCTGTTTGCAGCCAGCCTTCGTCATCCAATATCTGCAGCCAGTCCCATCCACCCTTGGTTTGCAACCAGTCTCGTCCACCCTGGGTCTGCAGCCAGTCCCGTCCGGCCTGGGTCCGCAACCAGTCTCGTCCGGCCTGGGTCTGCAACCAGTCTTCCCCAGTCTGTGCCTGCAGCCAGCGTCGCCCGTGCGGGCTCAGCAACCAGGATCTACTCCTAGTATCCTGTGGCGAATCTCTCCCGCCCAGGGTTTGCAGCCAAGATCGCCCAGCCTGGGTCTCCAACCAAGATCGCCCAGCTTGGGTCTCCAGCCAATGTCGTCCAGCCTGGGTCTCCAGCCAGTCTTGCCCGTCTGGGGTCTGCAGGTCTCTCACGCCATGGAGACTCTGCAACCAAGACTGATCCCAGGTCTGCACGGGGTCTGCCCTGCTGAGAAGTGGTGGCGAATATGGGGTGAATATTGTGGGGTGTGGGGGGGTAAGTATTGTTGGTGATGTAGCGACGAGGTGCGCATCGATGATTTGCGGAAAGTATTGCCCGCCTTGCTTCTGCAGCCAGTCTCGCCCACCCTCTGTCTGTAGCCAGTCTCGCCCACCGTCGGTATCTAACCATGTCCGCCCACCATAGGTCTGCAGCCATTTTTTCCCGCGCCATCCATCTAGCCAGTCTCGCACCTCTTCAGTCTTGAGCCAGTATACCCCGGTCCACCCCTCAAGCCAGGGACCTATCTGCACTAAGTTTTGCCTGCCGTCGGTCCACAGCCAGTCTTGGCCATCTTGAGTCTGCAGCCAGTCTTCCCCGCACTGTGTCTGCAGCCAGACTATCCCACCCTGAGTCTGCAGCCAATCCTTCCCCCCTTGGGTCTGCAGCCAGTCTTTCATTCCGTCGGTCTGCAGCCACGCACGCCCATCCATGGTCTCCAGCCAGCATTGTAACTCTGAACTGCGATCTCCCCGAAGCCATAGCAGACCTATAAGAGCTTGCAGTGGCTCTGGTGGCTGGACTAAGAAGGATAATGAATGTTTTAAATCCTGAGGGTCGTGGGGTTCCATAGCTTGGCTCTGCTTATTCAATTCTAAGAGCGCATCCAGGAGGGCAGTGCTTTCTGGAATATCGCGCATTATCAAGCGAAGAGAGGAAAGTGCGAGCATAGAGTGCGGAGATGCGATGTATCGTACATGAGGGAGGCTGCAATTAGAACGGTGGGAAATATAATCACGAACGGAAGCATGATAAATATTCACCGGGAGACTGCTGTCGGCAGGAATGTCTACGACAGACCGTAGCTGCACTAGCACCGTCTCCACGTCCCTGCCCTGCCCAGGGCCAAGAAGTTCCGAGATTTGTGAGATCGGCAGAGGATCTGCCAGAGTAGCAACAATGGACAAGTGCAGGTATGCCTGCGAGGGGTCAGCACATGTGGAAAGGATACAATCGTATAACTTGTACACTTCCGTTCCTGGAAGCAGTTCACTCGTTAACTCGAGCATGAGCTCAAGCCGGTCGCGAGGATCGTTGTGTCGATCATCGATAAACTTCATCATTGTGGATGCCACAATGAAACGTCTGCCTGCTCGGTTCGCCAGCCGCTCAAGTTGACCCTTTGTTGGCTGCGGGAAAGTGGAACAGCGACTTCGCTGTTGTCTGAAGGAATGCTCCAGGAAAAGATAGATATCTTTATCAACATCTGCCCCATCTAGCGAGATGGTGGTGGTAATACTCTCCCCGGTGATCTTCACTGGTATCTCGCACACCAGCGGGCGCACATGTTTGTCCTGCATGGCTTCACGAATATACGCTTCCGAGCGGCTTGTGACTAGAATGTGGGTCACGGGGACACCAGGATCCCGAAGAGCTCGGGCAAGCAGGGAGATAAGTTCAGCGAGCTCGCTTTCGGATTTGTCGTTATCAAGGGATTCGGACGTGGATTGATTGAGGGATTCGGGTTTGCATTCATCAAGAGCATCAATAATGAACACTAAAGGCGGACTGCCGCATTCATGTAATCTACGTTGAAGGTTTCGAAGAGATCGGAGAAACAAGGCCTCCATCTGATGACGAAGAGACTTGTCGGGGTCTAGGAGGGAAGGGTTCTCGAGGATTGCTTTATTCACGTGCGTCTTGACGCTGGGAAAATTGATGGCCAGCTGGTAGGCAAGCGTCGCGAAGAAATAACCAGCCATGCACCGTTTTGTGTGCTTGCGGGAGAAAAAGAATGTTCCGGCGAGTCGCATTTCTATATGCGTCTCCTCTGTCACTTTCAGACCTCTCATCCTTTCAGCTACGGTGAATGCAACAGCAGACTTTCCAACGCCCGCTGTGCCATGTAGCCAAATGAGTCGATTCGTCTCTTTGTTGTCTAATGATTCGTAGATGTGGTTGAGAAGGACCACCCGTGTCCCTTCCAAACATTTCGGATGAGGGTGGCGTTCACGAGAGTCATGTTCAGCACCCTTGACAGCAATCTGGGACAACCTCTCCCACGTCCCTTCAGACATATTTAATAACTGTTCATGCGGTCAGAGATCGAGAAAAGGGATAGGGGATGGAAATACCGACTTGGTGCCTTATCAACGACAAATCGTGACACAGTGGATATGTCGAGGAGCGATGTTTTGGTGTAGTATGTCTGTCCAACAGTGATGTCCTGGGCAAATAGATATTCAAATACTGCCACTTGCTGTGGAGTGGTAGAAATCGCAAGGTGTAAGAGCTACTCGAGATCGTATAGGTGGGTGTTGGTTCAAGCGCTTTGGAAAGCTCGCTGGATGGTGGTGGAATGCAGTCGAAGGACGACTTGGCGCTCATCATCTGGGAAAGCACCGGCTGCAGGGCCTTGCACAGCACCAATCAACAATGCTCAACATGATCTGCCGAGTGCAGGTGTGCACAAGAAGAACATTAAGGAGGCCTCGGCACTCATCTGTGATGAGGTGTAATACTCGATGATGCTGAATTCAAGGTACATGCTTCATCGCACTCACCCGACAATCTTTTTGCCCTGGCAGTCATCATCCTCGTCTCCTCCATCTCAGCCTGGTCCCCCTTCTGACCTTCTCTGTCCGGGCCTGTTACATCCGACACCAAACCTATCGCACGACCGTCTACGAACAACTACACTCTGCATATGTTGAACCTTGAAACCAGCGTCGAGGTGTACCGTATGCCCCCACGGACACGCGCGCCATACGGGCATTATAGTTCGACGAGTCGGAGGCAGGGAGCATGGACTACAGCATTCGAGTGTTTACTTGTCCGTTCTAATATCACCTAGCATCTTCGATAATTGTGATTGCATTTGTTTCTGTCCGAATCAAAGGCAATGTCAGAGTCAAGCACTCGGTGGTCGTATAAACAAGTTCGCGCGATACGCAAGCACCAGCAAAAAACGCGCACCGCGGGAGATCTTGGTTCAGAAAACGCGTCTGCGCACCTCTGCGCATACCCCGGAACACGCAAGTAATAAATGTGCTGATATAACGCCATAGTGAAGTCTGCTGAGCATTCGTATTACGATGACTGAGCAATCCGAACGAAAGCAAGACAGAAAGCTGGGTGGAATGATGACAGGTATGATACGGCGGTTGTTTGGCAAAGGCTTTGAATCTAAACAAACGCTTGCACTTGGAGGTACCTCCGATTCTTGTACGACGTCTTTGAAAATAAAGATAATATATGTATTCCACAAATCTATTTCACTCTGCAACAGATACCCTCCTTTCATCCACGGGGTCTGTCAAATAGTAGAGTGAACTGTTTTGCCAAGGTGGACGTTGTAATGGCCACCCTGGAATACAAACTTAATAGATACCTGTCGCATGCAACGACTGCATGTCAAGGATCGCAATATCTATATCTATTCCTAGTCAAAGAGGTGAATACTCGACAAGCGAAGATACACTCACGTAATAGTCTGTCGAATTCGGTGACAGAACGACAACCTCTCATCCAATATGATCCTATTATATGAAACGCGGGGGTAGACCAGCTCCATATGAGGTAGGTAGGTTACCACCTGCTTCGTGAAGCCTGATGACACTGTAGGCTTCACGAACTACCTTTCCGATACCGCGTGCCACGGCAGACGGATTCAAATCATTCATATGCATCCAAAAGTAAGTAGGGAAGGGTGGCTCTGGGGTGATAAATGCTCGTACGATACGAGTCCCACCTTCCATATTCAATGGCCATGTCTACCGTGGAGAAGTAGCGAGAATTCTATGCACCCACAGCGAACGAAGGAATCCGTATGCATCATATGACTCAATCCGCGGGATTTGTTGTCCAAATCCAGCGGTCATCTGGTGGCTTGAGATGCGTACAACTCCAGGCATTTTGGAAAACTGACGGAAAATTGAACAGCATGGATACTAGTCCTGTGATGGGCATCTGCCTTTGACAGGTCCTGGACATCAGTGTAAGATAGGAAACTATGAATGAGGAAGGAACGAGGCACCTACTTACGCACTCTTCATTTAATTTTGGTTCCTATGGACTACGCAGAACAGCCAAATGGCAATCTGGTGCGTAAAGTGAACCTGTGTGAACCTAAACCCACAATGCGTGTCAACCGTGCACATCCTTTATATGTTGCATATGAGTGCATGGCCATCGCTCGAGCAAAAAAAGTCAATAGGTTTGCGCAAATCGCTGGTCAAACCTTGGCTCGGAGAAGACGCGTCACTCAGCTTCACGGTAAGGTCCTTAATGACAAGGCAGATGTAGCGAAGCAGTGTGCGAAGATAGCCATAAGCATTGGAAAATCCGAAGGACAGCTCAAAGGCACTTGGAGGAAGAAACTTCCGGCTGCGTCAGCGTGAATTAAGTAGAGGACGTGACAAGTACTGCTACGTAGCATAGAAATATACGATGCTACCCGTACACTCCGAGATATGAGCAATGCAATGACCAGACGTAAGCACTGATAATGGCTAACGCTTGACCCAGGCATACTGCAGACACGGTGAGCAAATGAGAGATATCACAACGAAAAAAACACATACCCGCTTGCGTGCCTTCGCAAGACCAGGCTTTTTTCGCTCGACCATACGAGGATCACGACGCAAAAGTTTTGCTATGAACGGAGATGTTAGTCGAAGTTATTAAGTAGAGGACGGCTAGAATGAAAATGCTACACAACACTTACCCTTTCTCAAAATTGTTGCGACGTCTGGTTCGTGTGCTGCTAGACCCTTGGCGATACCATGCGCGAGCGCACCACTTTGTCCCGATGTACCTCCGCCACGTACGATGGCGAAGATATTATATGCGCCCAATAAGCCCGCAAGTTTGATTGGGTGAATCACGCGAGTACGATCAGCAGGAATAGGGAAATAAGTCGAAAGGGGAGTGTTGTTCACAAGAATCTGAGCGACGGATACAGGTTCATTGCTCTTCGATGAAGAATTGGGGTCAAGAAGAGCCGTAAGCGCAGTGTCTGTTTCCGCGGCTGCTGATATGGACTGGGAGGTGGATTTGTCTGCGGGAGGTTGTTGCACGGGCACGATCCACACTCGTGCGGAGCTCGTCTTCCGCTTTCCGAGGGTGTAGCTTCGCCCATATTCGTCGAACTTGACGGGTTTGGCCTTTCCCCTCGCTAGCATTGTCGCGGCGTCTGCACGCTCGAAAAGCTCTGTAATACCTCTGATACCTTCCTGCAACTCCGCAATCCCAGCCTTTTCCGCAATAGACCTATATGTTTCGAGCTCGTTGAGCACGAGAACCACTCGTCTGTAGCGGCTCGTCGTGAGGGTGCTTCTGAGCTTGAGGCCGAGCTCGCGCTTGTCTACCCAAGCATTGATACGCGGTGGGAGGGCCTCCCGAGCAAATTGGGGAAGAGGAAGGAGGTGACATGTCGTGAGCGCAGTCTTGGCGTGTTGAAGAGCCGATTCTAACGATGAGAGCTGGTCGTAGAACTCGGGACGAGCAGTATAGAACGCTGGGCTCGTAGGACGTGGTTTTTCGCGTTGCCGTTGGCGGAAATCAAAGTGGTTCAGAGAGGCGGGAGGAACAAACGGCCTTGTGGTCTGTGTCGAGTAAAATTGAAACTTGGACAAGCCTGACGCACATCGCATGACATTCATCGTTGCCTTGAACAAAACTCGAGAAAGCCCAAAGAAAGCCCCGCAATTTCAGCCGCTATGGACGTCACGTGGCGTGTTCTACTTATGTACAAGAGCTGTAGACGCAACAGCACTGGCAGCGGTGACTCGCTATCGCCTAGGAATGACCCCAGATCTCATTCAGGCAGGGGGTCGGTGGTCTTCTGATGAATTCCAAAAGTATATACGCCAACATGCGTTCTTACTAAATGCTCTGCTTCATGGCTCAGCTCGCGCGCCACCAAACTCGGACACAACGCCTTCTTGCTCACGCAGCATCTCTTGACTGGCTCGCATATCTTTCGGCTCTTTTTCCTATAGTTCTGACCACTCTCTCGACGTCTTTCACGTTCTTACTGGCGCCAAGACCACAAACCAAAGTACAACACTATATTTCTTTTTTAAAAAAAATCTTCTAGCCGTTTAGTATGTCTATTGTCCCTCCATCACTCATGTTTTATTTCACTCTTGCCTGCTGAGGTCTGTTTCTAGTCTCATTGCTTGTTCAAGCACAAATCCTCGGGTCTCGCATCTACGTTGCCTTATGCTGCTTTGTCTTGTACTTCCTGTCTCTCGGATCGCAATAAAACTTGTCCGGGTTCCCCGAGCATAGAGCTGGGGGACTCCGCTTGCCTAATAACCGCGAGACCTTCATCCTGGCGTAAAATTGATTCACTCAGTCCTAGCGTAAGTGTATAAGCCTCCACAAACTTTGGCACCAATTGACATTCGATTTGAATCTCGTACAATGTAGGTAGCATATTTCTAAATAGATTACATGCATATCTGATTTGTTTCGAAGCGAGTTTAAGGCGCTACAGCAAAATACTTGTCAGTACCTGTCAAAAAACGGGTGACGCAACATACAAAACATCACAGGGATCAGACTTCATGGACAGCGGCCCAACCTGCAGGGACAAAGACTCCTTCGGGTCCGTGAACATTGTCTGCGACTGCAGAATGGCACGGCTCTGAAGATTTGATGTGCGCACGAAGGAGATCGTGACGGCACTTCACGACTCCGCACGCGGAGCAGCGCACCTTGACACCAAGGTGAGTAAGGAGGTGTCTCACCATGCTTCCCTTCTTGAGTGTCTTGGAGCAGCCGCCCCACGTACAAATAATACTGGTGCTGTCCGGACCAGTGATGCCGTGTCTTCGCAGATGAGCAGACACTGCACGGGTCGTTCCCTCCACATGCAATCCGCAGAGGATCCCCTGAAGTTGACACTTATACAGGACAACTGGTTGACTGCTTTGATTCACTCGAAAAATGATTTCAGGATCCACTGGCACGTGAACGATATTGAAAGACATGATTAGGATGATGGATTGTCAGGGGATGTGCTTGTGGACGGTGGTTAGAAGGATATGCTGCACCGTTGATCAGTAATGAGTTGATCTTTGGATATAGGTGCCAAACATACCACAGGGATTAAAAGTGTATGCTCGAGTAGAGAGCTATAGGTTTTTAATGTACTTGCCTTTCAACCGCAGGCAATTTATACCCAGACGAGATGGCATTTTCCACTGGCATGCTGATGACGAACGAAAAATGAAGTTTGAAAGAATATCTTTATCCAACTATCTGATGTAAAGAACGGAAGAAGCGTATGCAGGGCGCCCAGATCCAACCCAGATCTAGTATGAACTCGTTGCACAGGCACGACCAACAGAAGTATCCAACTCCGTCGCTATCATAAGCGTTTAAATGGGGTTGTACTGGAGACTTTTTATTTCGAGATTGTCGGAGCCTTATCATTCATTAGGTAATGCAGCCGTGAAGGAATCAGAAGGATGAGCTTCTTAGGATGTATAGAAGCTCATCCTAAGAAGCTCGGTAAGTCTCCGGCGACAATCCTAAGAAGCTCATCCTTCATGGCTGCATTACCTAATGAATGATAAGTCTCGAAATAAAAAGTCTCCAGTACAACCCTATTTAAACACTTATGAGCTTCTTAGGATGAGCTTCTATGGCTGCATTACCTAATGAATGATAAGTCTCTGACAATCTCGAAATAAAAAGTCTCCAGTACAACTTTATTTAAACACTTATGAGCTTCTTAGGATGAGCTTCTTATACAGGCGATGGTGATGTGTTACATACCATAAGTTATAACCGAGAGACCCCAGAAACATACAGAACCGGTCCGTGTATCTCAATTCTGTTATTGAAAATTGCACTGCTTATGTACTCCTTGCCTTCCATCATCATACTCCACATTGTCCTCCCCATCATATGGTCCTCCCCATTGTCCTCTCCTCCCATCATATTGTCCTCCCCATTGACCTCCCTCTCATTCTGTTCATCAAGGCAAAATCAATGAGTTGCGCATGCTGATTTTTATCTTTATCACCACTCGCTTGTTTATCTTCTGTGCACTTGATCCTTGGCCTCCCATCAAGATCTGCCTCGTTCATACCATCCACCACCACAATATGTTCCTCTGCCGAATCCCTACTTCCTGCCCCCCCGGTTCCTCCTAGAGAGATGAGGACAATCTTCAACCATCAACCACAGTTTTTTCAAGGGCATTTCTGTCACGCTCATCCACTGGCTGGGGCTTAAGAAGACTCGTGGCCTAGTCCCCAATGCTGGCAACTTTGAATTCAAAAACACTACGGTAAAGGTATGTTTCAATATTGATCACATTCATAATGACTTTTCTCACAGCGAATGCAGGACTATTTCAAGAAAGCTCGAGGTCACCAAATAGAATATCCGAATATCATTGGCATCCAAGTTGGCTCTAAGGATCCACAAGTTTGTGGCATACTGATGCATGAAACAGGGTAACTGTAGTGCACCTGTGATGCAATGTTGCTGCAATTGTACCACCATTTCTCCCTTGCTGATGCATCAGCCCCCTCCCGCACTGATGCATCAGCTCCCTCCCAATGATGCATCAGTCCTCCCATGCTGATGCATCAGCTCCCTCCCGTGTTGATGCATCAGCTCCCTTCCAGTAATGCATCAGTACCCTTTCACTGATGCATCAGCTCCCTCCCGCACTGATGCATCAGTGATGCATAGCGCTTGCTGCTCACCCGCTTATTCGGCCACTTGTTCTTGCCTCCCTGTTGGCCCTACTCATTTGAATGAGACAGGTAATGCTAGCACAAATTCATATTGGATCTCTCTACATATACATGTACTATGGGTACTAATCAATCAATGTCCTTGTCTTGCTGAGTGATGAGTGAGTTGTTGAATGAGTCCGCCAGTGCCAAGGTGTCAGTCCAACTAGTCCTAAAGGACTCAGCGAGCCTTCAACATAATGAAGCTTGACGTTTCGCATATGCTAACAGTCCCTCATGCTCATCATCATCAACCACATCATGTAAGGCATCTTCTAGCCCATGCTCGTCCCAGCATTGTGCATGCCATTCGAAAAATTGAAGGATTCTCCGCATCTCTTCCTTCAGCAGCTCGACCTCTTCTGCCCAGTGCATTGCCCGTGCCCTGGCTTTGCACCATTCAATTCGCATGTCTAATTAACTGCAAACCTTAGGAAGCCTCCAAAAACAAAAAAAGAGTACTTGCCTTCGAAAGCATTATCATTGCCCATCTCGTCAGGTGCAGCTCCTCTCATATTCCAGATCCAAGATAACTTCCTTGTACCCTCTGATTCCCCCCATAATAGATCCGTCATTGAGCGAATATCGGTTTGGTTTAGTGGCCTCAAAGACAAGTGCCACCCAGTCTGATTCACCAGTGGAGCAAGAACTATGAGAACCTTATGGGCACGCTCATATGTGCTGGTGGCGGCCTCAAGTCGTGCTTCAATGGCTTTGAGCGTATTCCGGGCCCTCATATTTGCACCTTGACCGTGAAGGTTACAATCTTTATACTTGAGGATGGTGGTTTGAGCGTGCAAGTTCGAACATAGGGAATGGAGTGCATCGTGAGCTTGTGTGTAGCGGAGCTTCCATTCGATGGTTTGGAGGCGGGTGTCACAAGGTGCTGTCCTGCTGATGTGGGATGGTAGCCAGAGTTTGATGGTTTCGGGTGTAGTTACTGCAGCAGTGATACCACCAGATACTGACCTCTTGCTGACATGTAGTGCAGTGAGGGATGGCATGTACAGTTCCTGTAATTTAGTCCAGGTGTCGATCCTGCATTGCAGAGTGTTGTTCCGCTGAAGTAATTTCCCTTCTTGATTATCTGAAGCATGGATGCTGAGGCCTGTTCTATCAGCTTTCATTCGTCGTCTATACAAAAAGTTAGTCGAAGATCTCGTATGCCGCACTCAAGGGACTTACTGTTGCTCCTCAAGTTCTAAGCTGGTGCTGATCAATACACTTGGAGTACAGTCCTCATGTAGTGCAAGGCAAGTTCCCATTTGTATATCATTCTGGTCATCCCTAGCCAGTTCCAGTTGCACAGAGGCCATAGTAACAGCTAAGATTCACAGAAAAATTAGCACACAGTGAGTGATGATGATCAATACATACTTTCGACCCTTCGTTCGAAAGGATTTGGCTTTGTGGGGTCACACTCCCATGCCTCCACCTGTTCTCTCCACTGGGCGAGAGCGGCACTATATTCACCTCTCAAACCTTCTTCAAGGTCATCAAGGGCTTCATGATGATCCTGTCACTCTGGTAATGTGTCCTTCAACTTGTTAAGCATAGTATGACCTGATAATAAAGGAGGTGAGTGCAAATACACTCTTTATGATATCAAAGAAAATGAACTCACCAAGTTTGACTACCTTTTTCCAATTCGAATCTCCAAAATAATCATTGAGGGTGTCTTGCTGCGCACCGGGGCCCATCTCTTTTGTACTCGAAGCAATGGGGTTGATATTGGCCCAGCCACGCTCAGGAGCTTCTCCATCAGTCCGACTGACCCCACTTTTGAAATTGAAAGAGAACGAGGTTTGACACTCCTCGATGTGAGCAGGAAGGTGGAATTTTGGGACGAAAAAAGAAATGGTCTTGAAAGTGGGCAGGAGTTGCATTGAGACTGGAAATGCAGCCATGCGGTGCCATAATTTCTTGTGCCATTGGCATGCGATGTCGTAAGATATGTTCAGAGTGTCGGTTACCGTGTGACGCAGCGTTGAAAAGAATAAATAATCCATGTTGACATACCTACAGACTGTTAGATCGCCAATGTCTGAATGAAAAACACAAGTTACCTTTCACCCTTTTGGAGATCTCCAACAGCGTTGGGCCGTTTTGACAAGTAGACCGGTGTTGTCAGACATCCAGTGAAGCACATGATAGAACTCATAGGCTGATATTTTTGACTCAAATGAGAGCAGGTGGTATTGCTCCAGAACGCGAAAAGTTGCAGCGGTTTTTGGATCGGTGGTTGTTGAAG
>MU179323.1:0-17490 GCA_016767475.1 Suillus weaverae | reverse complement strand
CTCTACCAAAGGGTAGTCTATCTCTGCTTGTTTCTATTCTGGACTTTGTCTATAATAGCCTTTGTCTCATTCTCCACCCCAAGTCAGGAAAGTCCACTGGACTTTCTTATACTCCGAAGTCCGGACTTCATCGGACTTCACATAACACCCTTGGAAGTTAAGGGCAATACTCAGGTAAGGGGCGCAGCGCACGAGCTGAAGCCAAAGCCCTTTTAGATTTGTCTTTCGAGCACGACCTTAACAGTATATTCGAACTCACACCTTACTGAGTATACTTACCATGGCTACTACATGAGTTACTCAGAATAGTCTCCGAGCAGCTGGACTCATACCAGCCAGACGAGACTCCACTCCTATTGTCAATACCTTTACCAGTTTCTCACAGCGCCATATCAGCGCACATGGACCAGCTCAGAGTATCTCCGAGCTCATGAGTCGTCAACATCTGGAAACTCCCACACGCAGACCCTCCGGAGCTCCACAGGATGATGAAGACCTGTACGGTGGTCATATGCCTGGTGGAAACCCACTGGATGACAAGGGAGGTGACCCAGATGATGAAGGGCCTCCCAACGACCCAGATGATCAAGAAGATGACGGTCTCCTTCCCCAAGACCAAGTCTTCCTCCACCTCTCCGATGCCATTGACAACCTCGCTCGCAACAACCGTCATCACACCTCCGATGACTCCAAAGTCAAAGTCCGAGAACCAGATACCTTTGATGGTACTGAACCTCGCAAACTCCATGCTTTCTTTGTACAGTGCGAATTAAACTTCCAGAGCAAGCCAAGGGCCTTTTGTACCGGCCGGGCTAAGGTCAATTTTGCCCAGTCATACCTAAAAGGCATGGCCCTTGAATGGTTTGAACCGGACCTTTTGTCCGAAGACCTTGATGACCGTCCGGACTGGATGGACGACTACTCGGAATTCATGTTAGAACTCCAGACCAATTTCGGACCTCATGATCCCGTCAGAGATGCAGAAATGCAGCTCGAACAACTCTACATGCGTGACGGACAACGTATCAACAAGTATGTTGTGGAATTCCAATGCCTGGCCTCCCAAGTCCGAGGCTGGGGTGATGGGGCACTCCGCTGACAATTCTACAGTGGACTTCCGGCCCGCATCAAGGACGAGATCAGTCGTCAAGGCAAACCCGCTACGCTCTCGGAATTCAAAATCCTCTCTCAAACCATCGATGCCTGTTACTGGGGACGTAAGGGCGAAGTCTCCTGAGAAACCAAATCCTCTATTCCTAATCCTCCTAAGCAGTCAGTACCTCCTACTGACCGGACAACTTCTTCCGGAAGTAAACCCACCAAGGCTTTGACTCCCTCTAGCTCAAATACTCTGGACCTTACTTCGAAATTGGGTAAGGACGGAAAGCTTACCTCGGAGGAGTGTCAAAGATGCATGGACAATAAGCTCTGCTTATTCTGTGGCGGACCTGGCCATACAGCTCAGGACTGCTCCAAGTCGACCTCGCGTGCTGCCAAGGGCCGTGCAGCTACGGTCACTCCTGAAAACAAACAGGAGGCCTCCGAAGAGGCAAAAAAATAGTCCGCAACCCTCCTGACTCCACATGGGATGAGGGTCGCGTTGACTCAACCCATGCATTGGAGTTACAGCTCAACGCCTCCGCTCACTCTAATCCGACATCCCTCCGACCCCTTGTAACTCTTCCTACATTTTCCCATATCTCCGAATTTCCGGCTCTTGTAGATTGTGGTTCTTCCCATTGTTTTATAGAAACTGACTTTGTACGAAAACATAATCTTCTTACCTATGCAATCCCTCCACTTCCATTATGATTATTTGACAGTACTTCTAATGCTACGATCTCTGAAGCTATAGATTTACCAATCTGTTTCTCCTCCGGTGAAGTTACCTCTGATACATTTTATGTTACTCCCTTGGATTCATCTTGTTTTATCGTTCTTGGATATAGCTGGCTCTCCCAAAACAATCCATTGATTGACTGGGTCACGGGCAGCATCGAGTTCCGGGCGATACCTCATGGAATGCCATCGACCTCTCTGATATCATCTCCGCCACTTCCAGTGGAAATCCCACTCCCAACTCCGCCGAGTACCTGCGCTGATACAACTACTCCCAATATATCCCTAGTCAATGCAGTTGCCTTTTGCCGAGCTTGTAAACTAGAAGGATCAGTTCAGTTCAGCATCTACCCCCGTTCAACAGGTGCCAATCTCCGGTCCGCTACACTCGACTCTGCTCCTCCAGACCTCTCTGGAGTCCCTCCAGAGTATCATGAGTTTGCAGACGTCTTTGATAAAGGCAAAGCCAGTCAACTTCCTCCTCACTGTCCCTATGATCTAAAAATCAATTTGGAGGAAGGGGCTGTTCCGCCTATTGGCACCATTTACTCTCTTTCTCCGGTAGAGCTTGAAGCTCTCCGCAAGTTTCTTGATGAAAATATTGCAACCGGACTACTTCGTTCCTCCTCCTCCCCGCATGGAGCCCTGGTCCTCTTTGTCAAAAAGAAGGATGGATCTCTAAGGCTCTGTGTGTATTTCCAGGGACTCAACAAGATTACTAAGAAAGACCGCTACCCTCTCCCTCTCATTGCCGACCTTCTCGACTCCCTGAGCCATGCAAGAGTCTACACCAAGATCGATCTCCGGTCTGCCTATCACCTTGTCCGGATAGCAGATGGAGATGAGTGGAAGACCGCCTTCCGCACGTGCTATGGTTCCTACAAGTGGTTGGTAATGCCCGAGGGCTTGACCAATGCTCCTGCGGCTTTTCAGTGTTTTGTCAACACTATCTTTGCCGATATGCTTGACATTTGCGTTATTGTATACCTTGATGATATCCTCATCTACTCCCAAGACCTTGTATCCCACAAACAACATGTCCTTGAAGTCCTCCGACAACTCTGGAAGCATCGCCTCTTTGCTAAACCAGAGAAATGTGAATTCCACTCTGACTCGGTAGAGTATCTTGGATGCCTCCTATCTCCGAGCGGACTTACCATGTCGCCAGCCAAAATCCAGACCATCTGCGACTGGCCAGAACCTCAGAAAGTCAAGGATATTCAATCATTCCTTGGATTCACCAACTTCTATTGTCGCTTCATCTTCAACTACTCGGACATCGTAGTTCCCCTTACTTGCCTTACTCGCAAGGATGTCCCTTGGAATTTCTCCGACACCTGTCGACAATCTTTTGAAGCACTCAAGAAAGCCTTCACTTCCGCTCCGCTACTCACCCATTGGATGCCAGATGTTCCTATTGTTGTGGAAACGGATGCTTCGGATTATGCTATTGCAGGCATCCTTTCCATTGTATGTCCGGACGACGAACTCCATCCGGTGGCCTTTTACTCCAGAACCCTCTCAGCTCCAGAACTCAACTATGACACCCACGATAAGGAACTCCTAGCTATCCACAAAGTTTTCCGGACTTGGCGACATTACCTCGAAGGCTCTGCTGAGCCTATTGATGTTGTCACGGATCATAAAAATCTTGAATATTTCGCTACCACCAAACTCCTTACCTGTCGTCAAGCCCGCTGGTCGGAATTTCTCCATCAGTTCAATCTTATCATTCGTTTCCGTCCAGGAAAGCTCGGAGCCAAACCTGACTCCCTCACTCGCCATTGGGACGTCTACCCCAAAGAGGGGGATAAGGACTACACTCGATCCAACCCACATAATTTCCGGCCCGTATTCACCTCCACACAGCTCGCTTCGTCCCTACGAGCCTCTACCCTAGCCACGCCAGTCCTACGTGCAGCTGTGTTGATGGATATTGAGCAACTCCACAAAGACATCCTGTCTGCACTCCCTAATGACCCTATTGCCTCCACTCACCTCCCCAACCCCTCGGACCCTAGATGGAGGCTAGATGACAGTGGTTTTCTCCGCTGTGACAACTGTATATACGTTCCGGAGTTCAATGACCTGTGCCTTCACACCCTCCGGAATACGCATGACCACCCCCTATCCGGACATTTTGACCAGAACTGGACTTTGGAACTTATCCACCAGGACTATACTTGGCCGGGAATGCGCACATATGTTAAGGACTATGTCAAGTCCTGCACCACCTCCGCCCAAGCTAAAGTCCCCAGGCATAAACCCTACGGTTTGCTCAAACAACTTCCTATCCCCGAGAAGCCTTGGAATTCTATCTCCATGGACTTCATCGAACAACTCCTGTCCTCCACTGGCTTTACAGCCATTCGAGTTATCATAGATCGATTGTCCAAGCAAGCAATATTTGTCCCAACCCATGACACCATCACCTCTCCGGATCTTGCCCGATTGTTCCTTCTACATGTGTTCTCTAAGCACGGTGTACCTTCCCACGTAACCTCCGACCGAGGAACAGAGTTTGTCTCCCACTTCTTCCGTTCCCTCGGAAAAGCCCTGGACATGATTCTTCATTTTACTTCCAGATATCATCTGGAAGATGATTGTTAAGGTCGTGCTCAAGGGGGACTAATTCAGAGGGGCTTGGCCTCAGCTCGTGTGCTGTGCCCCTTACCCGAGTATGTGCCCTTAATTTCAGAGAAAGTCCAGTGGGAAAACAATGAAGTCCGGAGGACTTCTGAGGTAGGTTGTTCTGATGGAGTACAGGCGGGACTTCCGGAAAGAGCGCGGGAAACTCTGGCGGAGTTTCATCCACTTGGTAGGGAGAAGTGTATGGACTATTCCATGCAAGTCCTGAATAGAGACCAACAGAGAAGGGACTGCAAGGAACAAAGTCCAGGCAGAATAGACTAGGATGAGTGGAGTGGAGGTTAGGACAGGAGGAGTGGAGCGGAGATTAGGACAGGAGGAGTGGAGCGGAGATTAGGACAGGAGGAGCGGAGCGGAAAATGAGATAGGCAGAGCGGAGCGGAGACTAGCATAGAAGGATTGAAACTACTATGGACATAGCTCCAAGATTTATGGAATAATAGTTAAGGGCTACTATGGACAAGGTCCGGAGTAGAAACGAACAGAGTTGGACTACCTAAGGTAGAGACGGAGTTGGTCAGGAGTTGGTCTTTGAGTGGAGAGAGAGTAAGTGCCAGAGAGGCAAAACTCCGGCCTAGGGAATCAATCCCTAGGCCTGAGGAAGGATAGGACTAAGATGGACCAAAGTCCTGAAGACAGAATGGGCAGGAACTAAGTTAATATTCGAACTGAGGAAATACCAAGATTTACAGAGGTTTATATACTGTAGGTATTGTATGGAAACCACAGTCAGCACAGTGCAAGGCTATGTACGGAAAATGGAGAAAGCTTATTAGTAAGTACAGCGGAACATATCAAAATGGAGTCGGAGATGAAATAGGTGGACGGAACATAACAGAATGGAGAGAGAGATGAAAACAGGGGAGCGGAACATAACAAGTCGGATATGAACATATCTGAGGGCCGGAGAAGCGATGATGCCTAAAAGGAGATATGGACCGGAGCGTGGGAAATAGATCCGGAGATATATAGATAAGATCTGGATGTCCGGAGATATATAGGGGTTAGGGGTCGGACTAGCTGCAGAGATCCAGACGTCTGGAAACAGAGTTGGGATGTGGACGGACATAGTAGGGCTGATCCTACTGAGATATGATATGCACAATGGTATAATGGGAGCAGAAGATTAAGTCTGGAGATAGGTGTAGATGAGTTCCAGAGTTCCGGAGTTCTGGAGTTCTGGAGTTCGGAGATCTGATGGAAGAAAGGATTGGAGTGGGGCTGACAGAAAAGGAACGAAGCAGGCTAGCTGCAGGCATTTGTAGGTCTGGAGTTACAGGGTGGGATTTGGACAGAGGTAGCAGGGCTGGTCCCGCTGAGGTGCAGAGTGCATGACGAATGAGATGGGAATGGAGTTACAGCAGAGACGAGGAATGGAGGTCTAGCAAGGTCTGGAATCTGGTATATGACAGTGATGGACAAACTGAACGTGCAAACCAGACACTAGAACAATATCTCCGAGTATACTGCAATTATCAGCAAGACAACTGGTCTGAATTGTTGCCCTTGGTGGAGTTCACATACAACAACGCTCCAAGTGCTACTACCAGAGTCTCACCCTTCTTCGCCAATAAGGGATATCACCCGAACATCACCATACATCCAGAGCAAGACTTGTCTTCCGCAAAAGCAAGAGACTACGCCATAGATCTCGACGAACTACATCAATTTCTTTGGGAAGAAATGGCCTGCACTCAAAAATGCTACCAAGGTCCAGCTGATGCCAGACGCACACCCGCACCGGACTTCAAGGTCAGAGATCAGGTCTTCGTCAAAGCCAAGTTCTTCCATTCCACTCGACCCTCCAAGAAGCTATCAGAAAAGAATTTAGGACCCTTCGACATCATTGCTCGTCCCGGAACTCACTCCTTCACCATTCGCCTACCCGACTCTATGTGATCCATACACCCTGTTTTCCATGTCTCCCAGTTAGAACCCGCCAGTCTGAACACCATTCCCAATTGTATCCAACCTCCTCCGCCACCTGTAACAGTAGATGGTGAGCCCGAGTATGAAATCTCCGAGATCCTTGACTCTAAGCTGGATTGTTGGAGACATTACTGTCAGTTACTGTACCTAGTACGATGGGCCGGATATGAGGGTACAGATGAGGAAACCTCCTGGCTTCTTGCTACAGAACTCGGCAATGCTTCAGAATTGATCTCCGGATTTCATTCTAAATATCCGGATAAGCCGGGACCATTTGCAACCTTGTAGTGAAAAACATGCATATATGTACATTATAGGAGGAGAAGGCATCCAGACTTTTCTAGGCCCCCATTTCCACATCTCCGGCCCCTGTTTCGCCCTCCTCCTCCTCACCACTCCCTTCTCTGCTCTTCTCCTCCGCCGGACCTCCAGATCTGCCCCTCACACTCTCCAAGAGCAAGGCCTGGAAAGCCCTCTGTTCCTCAACAGACCTCACCATAGCATCACTGCTCCGCTCCATGGCAGCCCTGCTGCTCTCCGCCGCCACAATGCTCCTCTCCAGAAGTCCATTGGTCCTAGCCAACTCTGCCATGATGCTGTTGGCGGCCACCACCCAAGCCTGGTCATCATACTCCGCCCAGTGCTCTTCCTCACCTATGATGGTCCAGGGGTTGGAGATCTCCTCTATGTCCATGTCCGGACTGCACTGGCGCCTCTTCCCTTTGCCCTTAGGAGACGGAGTCCCCTCTCCATGGTCCCTCTTCTTCCCTTTGGATTTTGCATCCATCGCCCTACCCGCTGGATTTCCACCAGCACACTTGTCCTTCAACTTGCGACAAGTGTCACAAGTCTTGACCTACCGGACTTTTCAGTATCCGGACTTTGGAAGAAGGGATTATAAAAAACTTACCCTAGTGTTGGCCGCTGCCTCCGTCCAGACGCAGACACATTTTTCGACGTGCAAGTACTGCAGGACTTCTCTGGCATACCTGGAGCGCCAGATCCTTGAGCTGCCTGCAAAGTCTGGATAATGAGTAATCCCCAATTTAGATGAAAGGACTCACCATTGCTGCCTCACGAGCCTTCTCCTTTTGCAAGCGTGCCCGCTCTAACAACCTCTGACGCGTCTCCTCAATAGCCTTCTGCTTCTCCGCCTCCAGACACTTGCGTTCCTCCTCTTCCTCCTGTTGAACGGCTGCTTGAAGACACGCCAACTCTGCCTCCATTTCTGCCTGTTTCTCCTCCATGATCTGCTTGGCGGACTTCTTGTTGCCAGAGTTAGACATGACAGAAGCTGAGTTGAGTGAAAAAAGGGGGGCAAAAAATAAGACGTCTCAGAACCAGACCCACCAGCCTTTTATCCCCCACTCAAGGACTTCTAGATCTCCGCCCATCTTCTCACGATCATAGATTTCCAGACCTGATTTCCAGATCTCCGGCCTCGTGGGCTCGGCCCTAAGGGGGGGATACTGTCATATCCCGTGCTCCAGATCCGGATATCCGGATCTCTCAAACTCTATCTCCGGACTAATCCTTTCCTGTTCTCATCTCCATTTGGACTTCCCCTATTTCTGGTTTCTGGTCTTATGTATATCCGACTTATTATATTCCATTCTCCCCTTTTCATCTCCAGCTCCATAATGATATGATCCGTTCCACTTACTAATACGTTCTCTCCATTCCTCCGTACATAGCCCTACACTGCGCTGACTGATTTTGATTAGGATATCTACAGTATATGTATAAACCCTTGTAAAATCTTGCTACTTCCTCAGTTCGAATATTAACTTAGTTCCTGCTCCCTCCTGTCTCCTCTGGACTTGAGTTCTCACTCCAGTCAATCTCCGAGTCTTAGGATTGTATCCATAAGACTATAACTCCGACTCTACCAAAGGGTAGTCTATCTCTGCTTGTTTCTATTCTGGACTTTGTCCATAATATGTAGCCTTTGTCTCATTCTCCACCCCAAGTCAGGAAAGTCCACCAGACTTTCTTATACTCCGAAGTCTGGACTTTGTCGGACTTCACATAACACCCTCGGAAGTTAAGGGCAATACTCAGGTAAGGGGCGCAGCGCACGAGCTGAAGCCAAAGCCCTTTAGATTCGTCTCTCGAGCACGACCTTAACACTAACAGTCTGTAGGTATGTCAACATGGATTATTTATTCTTTTCAACGCTGCATCACACGGTAACCAACACTCTGAACATATCTTACGACATTGTGTGCCAATGGCACAAGAAATTATGGCACTGCATGGCTGCATTTCCAGTCTCAATGCAACTCCTGCCCGCTTTCAAGACCATTTCTTTTTTCATCCCAAAGTTCCACCTTCCTGCTCACATTGAGGAGTGTCAAACCTCGTTCTCTTTCAATTTCAAAAGTGGGGTCGGTCGGACTGATGGAGAAGCTCCTGAGTGTGGCTGGGCCAATATCAACCCCATCGCTTCGAGTACGAAAGAGATGGGCCCCAGTGTGCGGCGAGACACCCTCAATGATTATTTTGGAGATTTGAATTGGAAAAAGGTAGTCAAACTTGGTGAGTTCATTTTCTTTGATATCATAAAGAGTGTATTTGCGCTCACCTCCTTTATTATCAGGTCATACTATGCTTAACAAGTTGAAGGACGCATTACTGGAGCGACAGGATCATCACGAAGCCCTTGATGACCTTGAAGAAGGTTTGAGAGGTAAATATAGTGCTGCTCTCGCCCAGTGGAGAGAACAGGTGGAGGCATGGGAGTGTGACCCCACAAAGCCAAATCCTTTCGAACAAAGGGTCGAAAGTATGTATTGATCATCATCACTCACTGTGTGCTAATTTTTCTGTGCATCTTAGCTGTTACTATGGCCTCTGTGCGACTGGAACTGGCTAGGGATGACCAGAATGATATACAAATGGGAACTTGCCTTGCACTACATGAGGACTGTACTCCAAGTGTATTGATCAGCACTGGCTTAGAACTTGAGGAGCAACAGTAAGTCCCTTGAGTGCGGCATACAAGATCTTCAACTAACTTTTTGTATAGACGACGAATGAAAGCTGATAGAACAGGCCTCGGCATCCATGCTTCAGATAATCAAGAAGGGAAATTACTTCAGTGGAACAACACTCTGCAACGCAGGATCAACACCTGGACTAAATTACAGGAACTGTACATGCCATCCCTCGCTGCGCTACGTGTCAGCGAGAGAGGTCAGTATCTGGTGGTATCGCTGCTGCAGTGACTACACCCAAAACCATCAAACTCTGGCTACCATCCCACATTGGCAGGACAGCACCTTGTGACGCCCACCTCCAAACCATTGAATGGAAGCTCCGCTACGCACAAGCTCATGATGCACTCCATTCCCTACGTTCGAACTTGTGTGCTCAAACCGCCATCCTCAAGTATAAAGATCGTAACCTTCGCAGTCAAGGTGCAAATACAAGGGCCCAGAACACGCTCAAAGCCGTTGAAGCACAACTTGAGGCCGCCGCCAGCACATATGAGCATGCCCATAAGGCTCTCGTAGTTCTTGCTCCACTGGTGAATCAGACTGGGTGGCACTCGTCTTTGAGGCCACTAAACCGAACCGATATTCGCTTGATGACAGATCTATTATGGGGGGAATCAGAGGGTACAAGGAAGTTATCTTGGATCTGGAATATGAGAGGAGCTGCACCTGACGAGATGGGCAATGATAATGCTTTCGAAGGCGAGTACTCTTTTTTTTTGTTTTTGGAGGCTTCCTAAGGTTTGCGGTTAATTAGACATGCGAATTGAATGGTGCAAAGCCAGGGCACGGGCAATGCGCTGGGCAGAAGAGGTCGAGCTGCTGAAGGAAGAGATGCGGAGAATCCTTCAATTTTTCGAATGGTGTGCACAATGCTGGGACGAGCGTGGGCTAGAAGATGCCTTACACGATGTGGTTGATGATGATGAGCGCGAGGGACTGTTAGCATATGCGAAACGTCAAGCTTCATTATGTCGAAGGCTCGCTGAGTCCTTTAGGACTAGTTGGACTGACACCTTGGCACTGGCGGACTCATTCAACAACTCACTCGTCACTCAGCAAGACAAGGACATTGATTGATTAGTATCCATAGTACATGCATATGTAGAGAGATCCAATATGAATTTGTGCTAGCATTACCTGTCTCATTCGAATGAGTAGGGCCAATGGGGAGGCAAGAACAAGCGGCCGAATAAGCGGGTGAGCAGCAAGCGCTATGCATCACTGATGCATCAGTGTGGGAGGGAGCTGATGCATCAGTGAGAGGGAAGTGATGCATCAGCGAGAGGGAGGTGATGCATCAGTGAAAGGGTACTGATGCATTACTGGAAGGGAGCTGATGCATCAGCAAGGGAGAAATGGTGGTACAATTGCAGCAACATTGCATCACAGGTGCACTACAGTTACCCTGTTTCATGCATCAGTATGCCATGAACTTGTGTATGTGAGGCAACTATGTAGTACTATGTAGTGCTATATAGTGCTATGTAGATTCAGGTAGTACTATAGTAGTTCCTCAGAGTTCTACTACAGGCAGCTATATAGCACTACATAGTTCATGTAGCGCTACTACTGCCAGCTTCCAGCAGCTATATAGTAGTATATATATCACATAGTAGCACGCAGAATCACGAAAACAAATGAATTTGAATGCCTACTAATTAACAAGTCAACATATTTTACGACTCGCTAGCCTCCACATCATCCTGCTCCTCAAGTTGATACTCTCGGATGGCATCTTTGAATGCTGCATCACTGATCCGGGATGCAGATGATGAGGTACTAGTAAGGGTGTCGACACCTGCATGGAAACTTCAAAGCACGAATGTTAGAATATCATTTTCCAAAAGGACACTGTTAAACGCACCGAGCCAAGTCGTGCAGATTGGTATGAATTCTTTCGAGGAGCTTATAAGGTGCCGTGTGATCATCGAAGTGTTGCAATGAGCCGAGATGACCATGGTAGACAATTCCATAAGTAGCCGACGTGAATTTAATATCCTCCTTCAGACCTTGTAACCATTCGTCGATACAACATTCGATCTACCAGTGATTCATCAGCACCATCAACTTGAATATAGAATAAAAAACTCACAGCTGTAAGCACAAGAGCGATAACTTCGACGGGCATGGGATCAAAGTATTTATGGTGTATGACACCTTTGTCGTGTCGATTCGCAAACCACATGACATTGATACCCAGTTGCAGTAACTCCGTCTTGTAGATTCCCGACTTCGACTCCCAATCCTATTAGTCCAAGGAGTCAGGACTTGAAACACCATGTAGATCATCAAAATGTGTACCTTGAAAGCAAACACAGCACCGTCTTTCAAAAACTCTGCTAGATCCCTATTCTGTCTTATCATGTTGTTGGAATTGCTCGTCCAGAAACCGAAAAAAGACGCAGTCAGCGAACACATTTTTGTTTTGAGTTCCCCACAAACTTGTGATGTGTGGGTCAATAGCTTCGCAAAGTATGATATAAATCAGATGAAGAACACATGGAGAACAGACAACTCACCATTTTGACCCCTGAAGGCATCAGTTTGACATTGATGCCTTTGATTTGACACGCCTCGTGCCAGGCTACTTGTGCCAATTTCGTCTCAACAGCAATGTTATCGGGAAATGGTGCATGGGTGACAATTAGACACCGGAAAATAGAGATCGCTGTCACCAAAATCTCTTTGGACACATCATTGAAGTCACTGGCTTTCATGCATTGGCGTGAACCATCCAAATTTTTCTTAATCTTTGGCAGTACCATGGCATCGTCTGAAGTCACGTCAAGTGGTCGCTTGGTCCGTTGAGCTATTGGCGATAGTTCTTCGGCGATGTCGTTATTGTCCTCTTCATCAGTGTGGTCAACCTGAGCTTCAGGTTGAGAGTCACTGTCTGTTGACTTGTCATCAGATGGACTCGGGGTCGGAGCTGCTCAATAGTAGCAGAGGTGGATTAGTCTTAGTGTAGAATCAACAGAGTAGACACATACCTGTGGTAGTAGCCTTGCGGGTGGCACTGGTGTTGTGCAACACTGGGGGTATTTTACCAGCACTGTATGTGAGGACCTTGGGTTTGGACCGGGACAGCTTGGATGGCATATCGCGATCTGAGAACTAAATAAATATTTTATCAGTGATTATTCTGAGTTGCATCAAAGAAAATGGGTGATCAAACCATAGTTTCTTCTTCCCTATCAATGTCGCTATGCAGCTCAGACAGCTCTTGCTCAAAGCCGTCGGGATCGGCCTCATAAGCTGCCCTCAGTGCTTTTTTCTTCTGTTTCTCTAACTTCTTCTCCTTGTTTTCTTGGCGATGGGTAACGTGCTGAGACTCAGAGACTGTAGATTTGCTCGTGAGTGAGACATTCTCGCACGATATTGTCAGGATTTACCATGATAAGTTTCTTTTCGGTCGGCTGTCGCTGTCAACCACTTGCGGTGCGTGTAGGTGGTTGCGCTGGTTGTGTGTCCTTGGATTTTGCATGCTTCGAGGCGACCTTGCGACTGGTAGCCATGGTTGTCTGAACACAAGGGAACATTAGCTCATGGTTCAGCAGATTTTATAGCACTATGAAAGACACAAACAATGACATCTAAACCTTGAATTTTTTTGTTGATTTCAGGGCTTGTAAAGTTCAGAGCTAAAGCTGTGATCAATGGACAGAAAATGATAAAAGCAGCGAGCATACCATTACTACATTGCAACATTTTCCCTACCATGGATATCTCAGTCAACAAGCAGTATGGAGTCTGCATCGAACACTCACTGGCATCCTCTGACAAATTGTATAGTCCTGTGTCACCAGCCATAGGCGACAAAACCGCTACCTGTAAAAATGGAAATGTTATTGTCAAAAGGTTAGCTGCATGTCTTTGTCACAGCCCCAATACTCACCGGTGTTGCAGGCCAAAGCTCAAAGAGCTCAATGAGCCTATGTATGTATCTGCTTCCTCCGCCGTTTCACCAAACACCCAGCCCTGTTATGGCTCCTCAGTCCTACTTGCAAAGACTGATTTTGGAGCATTGGGAGGCGGAAGTGAAGGGTTGCGAGCATGCAAAAAAATTGCAGCTCTTAGAATTAGTGCCGGGTCCAGCTGTTACCTTATTGCAAGCAAACTTGTGAAGACTCATCATAGAGCGCTGGGAGGCAGAAGTGAGGTGTTGTGAGGAGGCCAAATGGGCACAACTTTTAGAGTTAGTGCTTGCCGCCCATGGTATATCTAGACTAGTCTAGTGTGGCACAGTAACAGTAACCAGGGCAGAAAACCGTCCACAAAAAAAGGTGGTTCAAGCCATTGCTGAACCGTTTACGAAAAAAGGTTCCTCGCTGAGCAACTGCGAAACGACTATGGCCTGTCTGCCAAACATTATCATGCCGGTATGGACTCACAAGAGCCATATGGACTCACATGAGCGCAGCACCACTCAAGAAGAATGGCAAAGAGCAACTGCAAAACGACTATGGCCTGTCTGCCAAACATTATCATGCTGGTATGGACTCACAAGAGCGCATAATCCACCCTGACAGGACCATGCCTCACTGCAGATTCTGTACCTGTGTGCTGGCAGGGCCTGCCTTTAAAAAAAAACCATCAAAAAAATGTTACGAAGTTAGAAAGCAACCTCTGAAACACTCACCATGCCTCACTGCAGATTCTGTGCCAAGGAGATGCCCACATTTGGAGGTGTCAAGAAACATATCGCAGGACGCCCTGACTGTAGAAGGCAATGGGAGCTGCTGGTTGAAAATCAAAATGACAACCAAGCCGATACCAACACCAACTCTCACGCTGACTTATATTCCCCCCATCGCCGCTCATGCTCTGAGTCTTCCAACCCCAATGCAGAGAACCCAGCAGCGCCAAAACATCAGCAGGTGACCATTGAGGAGGTTGAAGATGAGGACCACACACAATATTTTGAACAATGTTCTGGCGCTGGCCAAACACTGTGCAAAGGACAAACTGGCTTTGAAAGGTTTCAGCAGTATAAGGAGGGTATGGGCGAGGACCAATGGGCTCCCTTTTATGATGGGTACATACCAATTTATGTCTGTTGTGTCTGCAAGGCAATTAACTTCAGGTCACAAGGGAGGAATGGGGACTTGCTGAATGGCTTGTTAAAAGCCTCGGCCAGACTCGAACAGACGATTTTCTAAAATTACCTATAGTAAGCTTAGCGTTGAAAATTGAGGAACTCGTACTAACCATAGTGATAGACACAAAACCGAATGAAACCTTCATTTCACAATAACTGATCTTTCCTCCAAAAAGTCGACAAGCTTCCACACAGAGCAGCCTGGAGTTGCAAAAATGTTAAGGTCCAGGGAAATAAAACAGATGAAAGGGGCCAGATGTTGCATGAAGACGTTGAACTTTGGGTGCGCAATCCTGTGGAGTGCGTCAAAGAGCTCATTGGAAATCCATTGTTCCGCGATCACATGGTGTACGCACCTGCGCGAGCATACAAGGACCCTGCAGGACTTCACCAAGTAATTGATGACATGTGGACGGTGGACTGGTGGTGTGACAAGCAAGTAAGTACCTCCAAAAAAGCGAAAATGACAAGTACTGACCTATGGTGTCCAGAAACTGTTGCTGAAAGGTGCGACAATTGGACCGATTATTCTCGCATCAGACAAAACATGTCTGTCGCAATTCTGAGGGGATAAATCAGCATGGCCCATGTACCTAACCATTGGCAACATTGCAAAAGAGAAGAGGCGGCAAATGTCAGCGCGAGCAACGGTCCTTATTGGATACTTACCTGCAGGAAAGCTTGATTGCTTTACTTCTGATGCGCGCTCCCTTGCTGGTTACCGACTTTTCCACCATTGTATGTCCCTGCTCCTCCAACCCCTCATTGCTGCAGGTCGAAATGGTGTTGAGATGGTCTGCACCGACTCATTGGTCCGTCAAGTCTACCCCATCCTTGCTGCTTATGTAGCCAATTTTCCAGAGCAATGTCTTGTGGCGTGTTGTAAAGAAAATTGGTGTCCAAAGTGTTTGGTCGCTGCAGATGAACGAGGCGATCCACTGAATTTGCTGATGCGGGACCCTGAGGTGACAAAAGAGATATTAGAGAAGTGGAAGAATGGTCAGCATCCAATTCAATTTGACGACAATGGGCTACATGCCATCTACAATCCATTCTTGGCTAATCTCCCTCACACTGATATCTTCCTTGCCTTCATGCCTGACCTCCTCCACCAAGTCCATAAAGGTGTCTTCAAAGACCACTTAGTTAAATGGTGTCTTGAGATTGTCGGTGAAGATGAAGTGGACGCATGCTTCAAAACAATGCCAGATTACCCTGGACTTCGACACTTCAAGAAAGGTATTTCTACCATGAGACAGTGGATGGGTACAGAGCACAAAGAGATGCAACATGTTTTCATTGGTCTGCTCGCTGGTGCTGTCCCAAGGTAAGCTTTAGGTCATGCGCAACAAAGTCTGTACTGACACAATTAATTTCATTTGCTAGTTGAGTCTTGGTGGTTGCACAAGCCATTCTAGACTTTTCATATTACACACAGCTTCAAATGCATACTGCTGAATCCCTTGATGGTCTGGAGAGCACTCTTGCGGTGTTTCACACCAACAAGGACGTACTGCAAGAGCTTGAAGTTCACGAACACTTCAATATTCCTAAAATTCATCAAATGTCACACTTCGTTAAGTCAATCACTCTATTTGGTTCCACCGACAGTTTCAACAGTGAGCTTCCAGAACAACTACACATCGATTTCGCCAAAGACACCTATCGTGCCAGCAACAAGCGCGACTACGAAGAGCAAATGGCCTTATGGCTTCAACGCCAGGAAGCCGTGTTCCTGCATAGTTCTTACCTTTATTGGTTGTCAGGACAATCTCAGTCAGCCACAGCGTCCAGTCACACAGATCCCAACCACAGAGATGACTTGGAATCAGACTCAGATGCCGAGATTGAAGAGTCGCAATCTGAGTCACGCAGCGCTGCCCCTACAAACTCAAGTCCAACTCTTCCTATTGATGTGGTCTGTGTTCTCACCAAGACTCCTGCACACCCTTGGCAGTCTGTTCAACACCTCATCACTGCACATGGTGCAACCATGTTTCTTCCGGCCCTCAAATCTTTCCTGCATGAGCACATGCCATGCAATAACATCGTCCCCAGTCCACATGACCATTTTGATGTTTATCAACAAGTCGTCATTGTTACTCCGCCTGATCCATGTGTCAGTGACTCACCAAAGCAGTGGCACATTAGAGCGACACCTGAAGTGCAGCCTGGTCCTGGCCGGAAACCTGGGTCCCCCGCTAGATTCGATATGGCGCTGATAAGTGATGGTGTTTGGATGTTGAATTTGCAGACATTCAAAGGTAAGCAACTGTTACTATTCAAGGCCTAAATGTCACAACTGAAATGGATACTGTAGGTGTGCGAGTTGCGCAAGTTCGTATTATATTCACCCTGCCTCGTCAGTTTCAAGTTGGGATGTCCTCTCAAGCGCTAGCTTACGTCGAGTGGTTCATGCCGCTTCGGGAGCCAAATCCCTCCTCTGGCCTGCGTCAAGTGTCACGTTCGACTTGTCAGCTGCATCAGAATGCAGCCGTGATATATATTGATGAAATTGTTTGTCCGTGTCACCTTATTCCAAAGATGGGACCATCTGTTGACCCCAGGTGGACAAGTGCGAATGCTTATGAGATGGCAAATGATTTTTATTTGAATACTTTTATTGACCTTGAGACATTTTGTATTTCCGCTGGTCGTGAATAGAACTACTACTACTGCTACTGCGCTACAGTGACTACAGCTTGCTACTACCGCCTCGGCGCCTCCTGTAGCTCTACATAGTGCTGGTTTTAGCTACACCAGGTATGTAGTACTATATAGTAGCCTGGTTGCCTACATAGTACTACACCGCCTATGTAGCGCTATATAGCTGCCTCTATGACTCTGACGATTTCGGCTTTTTCTTGATGGAAGTCCAACACCATTTGAGCTAGGCGGGGTCTCGTAGTGCGAGCATTCTCCCAGTACTTAAGAACTCCGCCATGATTTCAGGTCTGGAGACACGCGGAGAATTGA